>JAOEJI010701812.1:0-14557 GCA_025448255.1 Umimayanthus chanpuru
CATTTTGCGTCAAAAGTTGTTACATTTCGGGTTGATGTTACATTTTGCGTCAATTGTTACATTTTGCGGCGTAACACTGCCTACTGAAAATTAAATTTATTGCTATGTTTTTTAAAACATCTGAAGAAATGGAGTTCAAATGGTTCATTTCTATGGCTCCTTTCGTAGTTTTACATTGACAACATAATCATCATCACCATCATGGCTTTGCTTCGCGAACGAAGATCCATGGGGAGGGGGGGGGGGGGGGTGGTCCACTTCGGACTGCAGACCCGCTCATGGCGGACAAGACCAATACGGGACAGGTAGGTCCGGCCGCAGCGGCTACAGGTGAAGGTCTGATCGACCTGCCGATTTCGCCCCTTTCGCATCGCTACTGGATGGTGGTTCGTGGACGTGAACGTGTCCTTCGAGCCTGCGCAATGACGCTTTCTAGTGGAGTACAATGTTCGCAGTACTGGCTACTGCTTCGCGCTCCCTCCACCCCCCACCCCACCCCACCCCTCTTTCCCCGTACTTTGTGGCAAGCCATAAACATGGAAATTTATTCAGTACACCAGGGCCCAGCTATTCAAAGTCCGATTAGTGTTAATCCTGGGTTAACTCTTAATAAAACCTATAAAGATAATCCAGGACTAGCACTAATCGGGCTTTGAAAACCGGGATCAGATTTATGGCGAAAAAACGATAATCGAGTGATGAAAGGTGAAGATCTTGCACAATCTGTGTGACAGAAGTATGATTGATTATGCACTTGTCAATGTAAACCCCCACCCCCACCCCCGCCTCCACCTCACCCCGGCCGGGGAAACATGGGGCATAGATATGGGGCATAAGTGGGAATTTGTCTATTGAACAAACTCCATGGGTAGGGGTTTAGCAAACTTTGGCTCTGTTCTTTTATAGTAGTTCATAAACTGTGGAAGCTTTAGTGGGGGTTTTGACCAGTCATCTTGCCCCATAGGTGAGGCATTTTGCCTTTCTTACAACCTGGAAGTCATCGGTGTTAATGTTTGTTCTTGTCTGAACAAAAGTTTAATAATGGCGTAGTCCGTATTGGTGGCTAAAATCTGCTGATTCCATTCTCAGAGCTAATGCAAAAGGACCTAATGAGACTATTTCTTGGATCGAATTTCCTGAGCACTGCCATATTGAGATGTGCTGTAAAAATCGTTGCAATGGAACGCGCCCCAGTCCCCTTTCGTTCATTGCCATCGTATTCGCTAAGAGGGGATCCTGGCACTACAAACAATTGACATCACATTTCAAGACGGCGTTGGGACAAACTAAACCGCTTGGCATTAGTTTTGTAAACAGAATAATTGATTTTTAATTGCCAAAGCTGAAAAAGCTTTTCTGCATTCTTCAGAAATTCGTAACGTTTTTAAGTTGACTCTGCGCCAGTGGTTGGGTTGCCCCAGCGTCAGGTCCTCATATGCGCATGCTCATTGAAAGGAGTTGCAACCTGACGGAGGTTAGAATGAAAATGGATTGATTCTCAACAGCCGCTGTAATCGAGTAGTTGTGTATTTTTGTGATCCATAAACTTGTGAGACGACTTTATAATCCCCGTTATTTGTTCAAGTCCATTTTCATCCTCTTATTTATTGCAGTTTTTCACTAGAATCAACTTTAATGTGTTGTTAAGGAAGCCAGAACTATTAACTAAGCTAAGCAATTATTCTATGAACTTTGTTAGAAATAGTTTTTCTAAGGGGAGTGATAATGACTACTAGATCAAGTGTAATCCTATTTGAGCATGAGTTAAAACGTATTTCTTTGCCTGTACACTTTAAAAGATATTTAGTCAATATTAAAGACGTCTTAAAAGAGAACTTTCACAGCGTAGGAGAATTATTTTAAGTAAGCTTGACACACCGATTTTGTTTCACTATACTTAAAATCCTGGCGTTGGGTTAATCATGCATATAATTTTCACCTGCAGTTTTTAAAGGATTAATTGATACGCTCAGTTCATAACTCGAAGAAGATGTCCAGTTTAATTGCTGTTCAATAAAAAAATTTAAGAGTATATATCTCAAAACAAGTTGAAGTCGGGTTTCTATTTTTTCTTCAAAAAATTTGGAGAATATAGATGTGATAACGTTTCTTACATTTTGCGAAGCAAATGGCAGAAGTTAAAAAGTAATTCAAATGAACCACAATTTCTCTCTATTCTCGCGAGCTATTGATATAGTTAATATAACTTTTGATTTTTATAACATATTTTAATTATTGCTTTTTATTACTGATATATTTGTAGTTGAGATTGTTTATTCCTCAGAAGGTAGCCGAAAAATAATACTGCCGTTTTCTTTTAAAAGCATGAATCCGTCCTGTTCGGATAGGAAGGGCTATTATTGGATGTGAACGTGCTTGCGAAGGTCGACTTTCCTGTAAAATGATTTGCCACATGTTTCGCAGGCAAATGGTTTGAAGCCCAGGTGTTTGCGACTGTGGGTGATGAGGTTTGATGACTGACTAAAGCGTTTGCCGCAATGACGGCAAACATGCGGCTTTTCGCCCGTGTGCACTAGGGTATGCTTTTTCATGTCTGACTTCTGGTGAAATCTCTTGTTGCAAAAGTTGCATGAAAACGGTCGTATATCGGCATGAATAAGCATATGGGTGGAGAGGGTAGAAGATCTCTTGAAGGTCTTGCCACATTTTTTGCAGTCAAAAACTCTAACGGTGAAGTGAGTTTTCTTATGCTGTGCCAGGCTGACGAAGTGGCTGAAGGATTTCCCGCACGTGTCACAGCCGTATGGGCGTGACCCCGAGTGCGATCGTCGCACGTGCACCTCTAGCCCATGAGGAGTGCAGAACACTTTCTGACAGGTCTTACAGGCAAATGTGGCCTGACTTAACACAGTGTTCTTTTGAAGTCCGCTCTTTTTTACTGCTTTCTTGGGATTTTCTTCTCTCTTGATGTGTTCTTGTTTGACAGAGGCAGACACGGGACTAAGGCTGAAGCGCTCTACATCGAAAGGACTTGTGTCACTGGCCCTGAGACAGCCCTGATTATACGGCCAAGCGAAACTATGAGTACCAAAAACGGCTTCCGTGTTACCGCCATCATTGTAATAGCAGCTGACTAAAGGTGACGAAGACAAGTCTGCAGAGTGAAAGAAAGAAATGTCCTGTAAGCAAATAATTAAAACTAACAAGCTGTAAGATGAGGCAAGTTTTGTTTAGGTGCGACATGCAGGCAAACAGCAAAACGTTAGGGACACACCACTAGAAAAGTGAAGGGGGGTTAGGTCATTTTGGCTCTTGCACGTTATTTTCTTGGAGCCTATTGGTGTGCAGGAAATTGTTTTGCTCTGCATGAATGCATCATTTTGGCGTTTTTCTCATGCAGGAATTTTTTTCAAATCCATTTACCTTGCACAATTTTTTTTCTGCATTTGGCCTACCCCCCCTCCCCCCCCCCTTTAACTTTTCTAGTGGTGCGTCCCTTAGTGTTCGAGAGAGGCAGATGTGCTACGGAATGGAGTCATAATTCATTTTATCAAGAACGTCAGTCTTTCTATGGGCTGACGTTGAACTTTCCAAGTAACATTGTAAAACGCTCGTAGCAATCATTGGATAGGCGCTATATCAATAAATTATTATTACTATTATTTTTACTATTATTATTACTGTTATTATTATTATTATTATTATTATTATAACTAGTATTATTACTAGTATTAAATATATTTATTGAAATATTTTATAGCTTTTGGAATTTTGAAAGTTTAACTAGAGTTTTATATTAGTATTCTATTGCATAGCAGTCGAGATTGCATGATAGATTTGTTTGTATTCATTTGAAATTTTAGAATATTGTTGAAATAAAGATCATAATAAAAGAAAAATTATTATTATTATTATTATTATCATCATATTTATTATTTTTATCAGTAAATGTTTTAGCCCTAAATTTTATTAAAAGTCAGTTTTTAACTCTATTTTCTTATTTGGGGTTTTCTTAACTATATGTTTGCAACAATGGTTCAAATGTAATGCTCTATTAAAGACTTCAGCTGGTTATACCTCAATGCAATTAATAACCGTCTATACTAGAATTGCTTGTTTACTTCAATTCAAAAAAATGTGAAACTGCGCTGCCTCTCGTAACATTTAGTAGCGATTCTCAGTTGAGTTTTATTGACATAAATGTTATTCCTTCCGGCTTAGCCTATTTTTGCTCCAAGATTCTAAAGAAAACTCTTTAATTTAAAAAGAAGAGTGTAGTATAAAGATTGTGTAGAGGATGATTCTCTCTAGGAAGACTATTTTTGGTTCAATAGGAGGTGGCAACACTACAATGTACAAAGTGTAATTATTACCAGTAACTATGTGATCATCTGGTAACTGAAGGAGTGTGTTGGGGGAAGACTATTTTTGGTTCAACAGGAACGGCAACATACAAAGTGTAACTATTACCAGTAACTGCGTGATCACCTGGTAACCAGTGTGTTAGTGTGAATCATTTCTCTCTTGGATAACTATGTTGGATTCAATATATCTAGCAACATACAAAGTGCTATTATTCAGTATCCGTAGCTGTCCGATCGCCTGGTTGCGATTTCTCCGTACTTGAAATTAATTAACAGTAAGACGGTATACTTTCAGATAACCCGACCAGCTTGACACAAGTAGAATAGCACTCAAATGGAAAGTGGAAATCGTATGAGTTTTAATCACATACGTATGGAAATGATAAAAATAGAATTTCAAATAAAGGCGGATAGCGTGACATCTGAACACGTGTGATTAAAATCCAGTATCATGTTCAGTCCTACTTTAATTAGTTTTAGGCTGTTAGCTGAAACTGGCGGGAACGTTTTTGAAAACAAACTGGATCTAGGATAAAATACAGATTATATAGAAATAGCAACTGGACAATTTGTTAGAGTGTTCGTGATGAAAATTTCAAAATTTTCGTTATCTTCTTGTACTATCCTTGTTGCTATCGTGGCCAAGCCCTTGTCAGCTTTAGTTTATTCAAAAATGCTCTCACTTCCTTAGTAAACGCAATTGCTGGAAGAAGCAGAAAAGAAAAAGAAAAAAGAAGAAAATGCGTTTTATAATAAGGACAAGGGGGAATGTTGAAAGTGACTGAAGCTCGAACGCTCTGATTGGTTCATCTGTTTTGATTGTCTCATAGCCAATCAGGTTTCTATCTTTGTGTTTCACTTTTCTGAACAGCCAGCACTGCTGGATATTTTTACACTATACTCATGACCAGTCGGCAGAGTTCAGCATATTTTGTCCTTGTATATGTTTTTAAAATCACAAAAATTTACAGAAGGATACATGCATCTTTCAGCTTTTTTAGCCTCCAAGTTTTGCATGTTCGTTGAAACGACAAGAGTGAGAGGCTTGTTCCGATCAAATATTCGATGGCCACTCCCCCATTCTCAGTTTTATGGCGTTATATTGAAAGAGCAGATCTAAAACAACGGGACGCTACACCACAGTAGATGAATTAAATCGATATTAGAAACACGCCAAGGACAGTGACTCTATAGCTAGTATAGCTGCTAGTTGCCGCTTCCGCAGATAAAACTAACAATAATATAACTTATAGGAAATCGCTCACAGGCCGAAATGGTTTGATAACTGTTAAGCCTCGCTGTTTTTAAGCACCACTTTTACTAAAATATAAGAAACAGAACTCAAGAAAAACAGAAATCACAATTTGCAGTGGTAAACAGAGACTACTATTTGTTCCGTGAGCGCGATTCTTATCTCTCCAATATGTGTTTCTGAACTAACATAACCGTAATATTTGTCTAGTGCATCTAGTTTCCGACACCACTCGATAGCTTTGAGTAATTGTTCAGCAAATCTCGTTTTCTTTAAACTAGTGTCTTCCTCAAGAAATGGTATTAATATAGCGATTTTCGGAAACAATTTTTTTTACTTATTCATAATATACCAAACCAGTTTGACACGGCGATTTGTCTTTGCTGTGTTTGAACCTCATTCTTGTATCATCTTTCACAGGGTCATGCAGAACTAAAAGATATTATTTCTTCAATATTTATGAAAGCTACGAAATTTAAAACGAAATACACTCTCGGCAGAGTAATAAGTTTTGTGTAATTTGTGCATTCACACTGAGCATGATCCCCAGTTGGATTTACCAGAAACTGATTACGGAGACACTGAACACATTTCTAGATAATTAAATCTAGTGCACACGTTTCAATATTTAACAATGCAAATTGTCAGGTGTAATACGTTAAAACGCAAGGAAATTGAAACATTGGACCTTAATAGCTTTCTTTTTTAACGAACAACAAAATATCATTTCCAGAAAAATTCTCTCAGAACTTTTATTGAAATAGATATCTATCGGTGCTGGAAACTACAACATATTTGTTTTGTAGAAAAGAGGAAAATTTAAATGAAATTCCGCTTTCGCTTCTCGTAAATTGAATTCACAGCAACAGTTATCAGCTAGCACAGCTTCTGAAGTGTCAAAGTTGAACACTTTCTCTCATAAATTCTCATTGTTTCTTGTATTTCTTCTATGAACTGATTTCTTTTGATATCTGACAGTTTCAGATCTTGTACAAACATCCGGTAAGCATTTTTAATCTCTAAACCAAATATCAACAAAGGGTAAAGAAAGATGCCGGAAAATTTTACGATTAAATCACAGACATCTATTTCTGAACAAAACTGCGATTGTGCTCTCGCCACGACATTTAATATCATCGTTGTCAAAATTGGACATGTACAAACTCAAGATCGCTGAATACGAAAACTCGATTGAGGTTCGTCCACAGCTCGTTTTAATATATCGAAATTTGCGGCGAAAAGCAATGAAAAATCACTTTGAAAGAGGTCAAAACAAGTGTTTGATGCCGACTCGCTTTCTGTTAACTCGCCACAAACCGCCGTGGCAAAAAAAAAAATCAAGTAAATTCAGCGTCTTCTTGAAGTAATACTTCATAAAATTAATTTACCCTTTTTATTTTTTGTAGTTAATTGACCTGAGTTTGATGAAAGTGTAAATTTTAACAATCACACGCAAACATAGTTGTGCTCTGTGTGTTCGTTGAAAGATAGAAGCAGCATTTTATTTATTTATTTATTTTGTTGTTATATAAAATATATTTAGAATTTGGTGTTTCAAAGCATAAAGCAGAGCTAAGCCGATAAAAACATTTCTTATACAGAACTAAGGATTGTTATTTCAAATCGCTAATATATCTTTTTACAAGCTTTGCCGCATGAAACTAAATCCTTATATATATACTACAAAACAAAATAACTTAGAAGACTTTTGAACAAGAGTACATTGGTTTACGATAAAATTAAAAGTTCAAAACTTCCTTTAAAACAAATCCAGAGCTAAAACTACACGGCACTTCACCATCAAAACTTCGTGCTATCACCTACCAAATCTGCTTGAGTTGCTAAATTACGCCCCCCTCTCGGATTATAAATCTACTGAGATTTCTTCCATTCAAATTTTAAATTTCTTTTCTTTCCTGCAGAGTAGCCTATTCTTGTTGACATCCGTTTAAAAGACACCATTATTTCAGTATTTGAAAAGACATCATCAACTTGGTCACTCTTTTTTACTCTCAAGGTGTGTTCGTTTTTCTCAAAAGACTCGATCAATGGAACATGAAGTGAGGCAGCGACTTCATTAAATTGACTCGATTTCCTTTTTCTATTACTGAAGTATTTTCTCAGCAACATCTGAAAACCAAACAAAGCCGTAGAAATTTTTGGCAGTTAGTGCAAAATTTGATTTATTAGTAGATAAGTGATTTTTCATTTCGAGTTTCTTTTTCTCGGGGCAGGTGAAGTACAGATTCCATTTTGGCAATCAGTTTTCTTTTGTTTTGCACTTCTTGCTGGTTTGTGGGCTGCAGTAAGTTAAGCTATTATGCAAATGAGCTTAATAAAAATTTGAGTAAAAATCCAAACGCTAGATAAATTGACTGTAAAACTTAATCCTTCCCCTTTACTTGCTTGGTCTCAATACCGAACAGCTTTTGAGTTCAATGAATTACTTACACGCTTTGTATCAAAGACAGCAGTTGAATAAGTGGGTATTTCAACTTCAAATTGTAAATTTACCGTTAACAACTTTGAAAGAAGATATTTACGAATAAATCAAAACAAAAATTAAATCTAGGATGCTTTAGTAATGTTTTTTTTCCTCAAAGGGAATTCAAACTGATTAATTAAAACAGACACGTTTTGATATAGAAATAAACTCTCTGTCTTTGAGCAACTAAATATCTTCCGTGTGAGAGATCACCAAAAAAGTCAAACCATAAAATCGTTTCTAAAATAACTTGATAGTTAAACGAGATTCTAAAAGCAAAGTTATGCAGTTAGAAAGAGTAATAGCTTAGCATTAAGTACCGCTCCATAAACTATTTAAAATAAACAAATTTTGTAAAAGTATTTTACCTTGAACACGTTTGAAGGCCGGGTTATTTGTTAAAGTTTCATCTTCCATCCAGTTCTTCCCAACTTTGGTTACAGCTTCTTTCAGTTTTATTGAATGCGAAGTTCGATGGTCTTCTCTCAACTGCTCCTCAGTTGAATTGACTTCTGCGGAAAAAAGGGCAGTGTTTCTGATGAGTCAAAGCTGAAAACTAAATGCATATTTTAAAAAGAATTAGAGTTCTCCTGGTTTTCTTGAAGCATCTATTACACTGAGTGTATGTACATCTTCATCACATTATGGCTCATGTTCTTACACTCTCAAGTGTAATTTATCGCTTCTGAACTGCCAGATCCATAGTCGATCATAGTTTGCGAAAACAAATAGCTAGATATGAAAGCTTAAACCTTGTGTCCGAAACATTTTAGTTTAAAATCATCGACTCTAAACTGAATTCTTAGAAACACAAACCTGCGTTTTTTACAGTTTCCGCTTTGACTGGGTTCCTTGCAAGTGAAACGCGTTTAGTTTTTACAAGAAAAGCTTTAGGCATTGTGAGAATGGATACGAAACAGTTCGTCCTGATAAAATATAGATTATTTGGTTTGCTGTAAGTTCACCCAATGTGAGGCTCGATTTCAAGCTTGCTTGCGCCCTGGCAGAGTTGGCCCCGAGTCCAGTTGTGCGCGCCTTTATGTAGAGAACGAGTGAACAGTAATTAGGAATAGCTAACAGGTGCGCCGGCCAATTCTTTGGACAAATGACGTCATTACTTCTACATGACTGGTGGAAATTCGACCTCGCTAATAACCCACAGCAACCGATTTTTAGAATTATTTCGGTTAAAGAGAGGAAATCGAGTGCTGTCTGATTGCGAAAATTGTCAAGTACGTGGGAAACTCATAAGCATGTTATGATTGAAACTAAAACAATGAACTGAAAACAAAATCATGTACGCTGCCAGAACTTCCGCAAAATCGTTGGGTAACAGCAACTTGGATTTCTATGAGCGATTAATGAAATTGGCGACGAAAGCGCGCAAATGCGGAGAAGAAACCTCAGGATAAGAAGAGGGCTCTGATTGCATGTTTGTTAATAGGACGAATTACTCTTTCTTGGTAGCTGGTCACTGCAAGATCCCGAAAAGTCAGTTATTTTTGTTATACCGGCAGCTGCGTTGTCGTCTTCGAAAATAAAATTACATGTAACTCAATGCTCGCACAAGTCTTAAACTCTAACAGTTACTGATTTTTTATCTGCAGTGGACAGGATCAAAACCAGTGGGCCTTTCCCTTAAACTTTTGCAGGAATAGAATAACACAAAGCTTACTAACAGGTCCCTAATAACCACTGCGGAATATTTCCGGAAACTCGTTTGAAAGCAATTTTTTGCGTGGTAAACGTTCAGAGATATACACTGCTAAAAAATAACCCTTAATTTACGGATTTCCATTGAAATGCAAAAAGAGTACGTGTGAAATAGCTGATGTCGGGTTTAACACCACAAAGCAAGATCTTATTCGGTGATCAAAGACAAAAAGACAGAAAATCCATTTCTCTTGTTTACTTCAAAAAACAAAACCGTGTTACTTCTTGTATTTAAATGCAGCCTTATCGTTTATCATGGCTGACAAAAAAATGATAGGCTTTTGAGACAAAAATAGAACCGTGGATTTAATTCTATATATTGACAATAATTAGTTTTCTTTGCCAGTGTTCGCCAGGCAACGATTAATCTGGCAATTATCCAAGTCTGTTCTAGAACGATGATCTTTCTATTTTTGAATTAGAACTCGATCGCTTTCAATAAAAAAACTCGTGTGTATGTGAGCAATGGAGCAATCACGTGACCTTTTAGCTTTCGTGCGCTTCATTTAAATTATCTTTAATGACTGGTCAGCATCATCGAAAACTTTAAAACTCTTTATCTGATGTTCATTGTGAGAGCTTCATTTATTTTCCGCCCGGATAAATGAACTTTGTTTTCCAAAAAATACGCGTTGTTTTGATGCACGCCACTTATCAAAACACAGCCTTGTTTAAAAATGGTTGATCTAAAGAATTTTTCCGCCATATGCATGAAAAAGACTAAATCAAAAGCAAATCTAATTGTGGTAGTAAGCAAGTTAAATAATTACACTTATACGAGAGAGCTCTTTGTGCGTGTACATTAAGTTAATAGACAATAATAAATATCTGCTCCTAGTTTGGGCTGCCATTAAGAAAGAAAACCCCGTGTATATATACGTACAGTACTGATCTGAATTGCCAGTGCAACAATAATTAAAGTAGCGCGTTTTTGGCCAATAATTAGAAAATTTAAACTGTGGCACTATTATTTGTTTTCAGGACCGGGTTTTGCGAAAGTTGGCGAGCGTTAGAGCCATGGTATAAAACTAAAACTTTACAATTACAGTCCTAATCATTACAAACTAATGGATTTCATGTTTGGCATTTCGGGCTTACGTAAATGAATATATTCTGTTTTCCCAGGAATGTTTCAACAATATTTTATAAGAACCGGATTACTATTCCTGCTAGATGAAGAAATTTAATGCGAAATTTAGCATAAACTTGAGTTAACTTTAATCTGTTGTTGAACAGGCGCGTCAAGGGGATTTGAGTTGTGAGAGACGAAGTGTGAACATTTAAAATACTGGATGTGAAGAAAACATAACCACTAAGTCTACTGAATCTTCCTTTTCGGTATGCCTTTTTGCATGTTTATGGATAGTTGTGTTTCCCCCATTGAACGGTTCACATATGTGAAGAAAAACTTTGTAAAAGACTGATGCATTTCAAAAACTGTCTAATCAATGAAAAATCTACAAGGCAGATTAAGAATATGTTTCTGTGTCCAACCAAAGAAAAGAAACCAGAAATAGCTGGAGCTGAAATATTCTTATTCAACTTTTCATGGCTTAACGAACCGGCGCTGCAAGGCATTACGAAGAAATTCAAAGCAATCCGACCAAAAATCTCTGTTCTTTCCTATTCAAAAACTGTTTCTCCTTTAAAAAGAGCCAGAAAACACATTTGCATGTCGTTATCACAAAGGTTTGAATTGATTTTAGTCCTCCACACGTGCTTTACGACTTCACTGAGTCCGAACAATTACTGTTAGCCTTTCTACTCAGACACAGCTCACAGACTCCGGCATATCGAATTCGTTCGTAACACCCTAGTTCAAAATGTTCAAATAGTTCTGAAAGCCACTCGCCACAGGTAAGTAAATATAGCATGCATGCAGTGTTGACATTGTATGTTTTTCACTCTAAAGTTGGGAGTAAAGTTGGCGTTTCGAGCGTTAGCGCAGACTGTACTCTATACGTTCAGCTTGCCACCAAACCTTGCGGGGTGAGACATACCATATCAACGATTGTTGATCATAATTTGTATTTACATTATCCGCCAACACAGAAAAAGCAGTCTTGTATAACTATTCTTCCACAAGCTAAACATAGGTCTCGTTTGTAAAAATAGTTACTACATAACTGAAAATGTGTTTAGTGTGAATTCAAGTTAAGTCAGTCTGAATTATGAACAAAGAAATCTATTAATCCGTGGGAAGGCAACTAGAGGTTGGTGGTGGGTAACGAGTGCTCTGAAACAGTGGATCAGTAAAATCCCGGAATTAGGTTCATTTCACTCTGCGAAGCACCTTGCTAAGAAACCATGAATATTGTTCTAATATTGAGCCCCACTGTATCATGTGACAGTGCATTCTTCTACGCACAATGAATTTTGCTCGACTTTCTTTCGTGTTTATGACATTTGTGCTTTCTCGGCCATTCTCCGCCTCTTTCAGATGTTCATATACTTTCAAAAATAAGACATGTTCTTACGTTTTCATGAGCAGTTGTATCACGACAGTATGAAAGATGCCGCTTCCAGTTTGAAGAAAAGCCATTTACAAATTACACAGCGAGTAAAATGAAATTCATTGTGATATTGTGATATGACATGATCTTCTTATTTGTTTTGTTCCAACCGGCAGCTTAAGTTAAATTTTGGTTACATTTGCTAAAAAGGCAATTCTGCATAAAACATTACTGTTCTAATTTTTTTGCCATTTGTCAAAAACCCATAAAACGACGATTCATTTCGCTTGTCTTTAAGAGAAGAAGTGTCTGGTGCTTACGATTTCTTTAATTCAAAAGATCTTTTTTTTTTAAATTTAGAATTCTTAGTGTTTGAAAATATGTCGAGAGAAGAGTTAATATTTTCAATAAGATTGGCATTTAGAAAAGCGCACGCACTAGCTCAAAGGTTGTTTGTTGGAAACAGGATTTTTTTTAATGTAGCTCAAGTGGACGGCGCCATAGATCAATTTCAATATACGTTGCTGAGCGGTGGACACAGAAAAAAATATCTGAAATAGAAAAAAAAACTCCCTTGAAATAGCCGTGACACAAACATTTTCAAACTAAAAGCTTTTTTATAACGTTGTCTTGAAAATTCAATTGGTTCAGCCTACAATTCGCCAAGCCTATCTGCGTCTCCTCGACACCGAACACGTGACTTATTGCAGTAACACTTTACTTTCATTTCTAAAACCAGTAGAACTGAGAAATTACAGGCTCATTTTGTATCATGCTTTATGGTGGAAAAAACCCTCAAAATTTCCAATGCCCGCTTGTAAATTAAACTAGACATTATCGACAGGTGCACTTTGTAGTTATAGAGACATTTTCTCAACACTCTTAAAAACAAATTCTCCGCTAATCGGAAATGAAATGACACTCATATGGCAAATATTTTTCGAGCCAGCCTATTTGAGATAATTTCCTCGTTTCGTTAAAAGCTGTTTACATTTAACTCTAAACTGCTAAATGGATAAATATAGTGTGTGTGAATTGCCTTTTTCCCAGATGCTGTTAATACGCTTAACAGTAAAGGCCGATTCCAACACTACAGAAGGTGGTGTAAATATATTTACATACAGTTTTAAAACGACTATGTTTAATGTATGACTGCGTTCGATGTAAGAGATCATTTAGCTTCTGCTAATGTTTTAGAAGGAAAATAAATTATTTGCGCTTTCCTGTTAATTCGATTAAGTTTGATCACAGTGTTTAAAATTGTTGCTAATTGTTTTTTGTCGTGGCTCTCTTGAAGAAATAATATTATCTACAAAACTTTGCTCGATAATTCACTAAGACAAAGAGATAAGGTTGAGAATGTGGTCACAGTATCATGAATGATAAAGATTTCTCTGAGCTATATAAAAATCTTGCTCTTTATCACGGCAACAAAATTCTTCGGCAATCTAATCTGAAATTGTATTTTAAACTTTCATTTACACTTGGCTTTTTATTTTCATTTTGCATCTTTATTTCAAATACGAAAAGTTTACAAGTAGCACGTGGAATCATTGAGTCGAGCTAAGCGCCATAAGAAGTATACTATTGTCAGTTTTCTAGGAAGAAAAACATTCCGACTTCGCATGTTATTCCCCTCCACGTCAGCTTCTTATCAAAAATTTAAAATTAATCCAAGCTTTATAAATGAAATGAAATATCAAAACTAGAGAAATTCTTCGATAGGCACTCATGTTTTTGTTGGATAACTTTTGGTCATTCGCTTAGAACTGAAAGGCACGCAAACTCAGCAATCAATTTTTTTTTTTTGCCTTTCATTTACGCTGACCTATAACTACAGCTATAATTGTTTTTTCTATTATTATTGTCCTCGACAGTATTAGTACTAATTGTTGCTGTCTTTACTAATATTTTACCTAACCAAATTTAATGTAAACGTTTATTCAATTACTATTCAATTATCGGGAACTGTTGTTGTAGGAGCTAAATTATTTGAATTCAGAGCGCTCAGGTTCTCCTCTCACGCGATATTTAATTTTACTTGCTAAACCATGCCCGGTTGGTCAAAGCCCGATGTTTAACTCTATAGGTTTTATTACGAGTTAATCCAGGCCATGTTCGTTAGCCAGCTTCGATTTTAATTTAGAATCCATCTTTTCAACTTGAGAGTTAAATCGGCAGAGTAAATTTGCGTGATGTAGTTCTGATTATACGACACTGTTTCAATACTAAGGCCAAGTTCAAACACTGTATTTCAGCCGTATTTAATTCGATCGAATTTATTGAACGCGACAAACTTTACTTCAAATCCTCGCTTAAAACTGTTTTA
>JAOEJI010702923.1:0-14556 GCA_025448255.1 Umimayanthus chanpuru
AAGCAACTTTTAAAAATTTTGGTGGCAACTTTTTAATATTTCAGCAACTTTAGAGCAACTTTTGGGTATATTGACAAGCAACTTTTCCTAAATTTACTAGCACAATCTATTTATGCCTAGCTGCTACTAAGTTATACACTCAGTCAGCACGACTGAACACTCAATTTTAACTCTTTCTCTGTGGTTGGTGTAGGACCATGGAAATCACTTCCATCTTTACTAGCAATAGTTCTAAATTTATATTTAAGAAAAAGATAAAAAAATCCACCGTTTTAAATTCCGCTAAATTTGTACTTTCTATCCTGGAAAAACATTTTTTTTAAAAAATAAACATATAGCAATTGAAAATTTACGTAGATTTTTACTTAGTCAATCCACTGGCCTGCCCAGACTAGTTATTACTATCTGCAGGCTAATGGAATATTACCTATCTTGTAAAATGAAGTATCAACAGCTATCTGAATCTGAAAAATCCGAAATCTGCAGAAAATAAACACACAATGCCTTCAAGCGATCACCGGGACCACTGGGCCGGGACTGGAGCTGAGGCCACACAAGACAAAACAAGACAAGACAATTTATATTTTTCCCTTGAGTGGGTTGCATGCTTACATTTAGAAATATATTATAAAATAATAAAAAATAAGGGAGCTGGACCCCTAAAATAACACGATGTCGAAGTGACATTACTTGAATATAAAGTGCTTTATTAACAACATGCAATCGACTCCAGTTTCAAATTCGGATCCCTTTAGCCGAACATATGTGACAAAATACTTCAAGATGGCTGTTTAATACAGGTGCAAATACAAAGCAAAATGCAACTTGGTACAGTTCAAGGGTGGCCGCGACCGGTTTACAAGGGGGCCAGTTTAATTCAGGTCCGACTGAACTCAGTGAATGCGTGGTCTGGATGGCAGACTGCACGAAGCATCAAACGTCTTTCTCTCGCTTAAAAAAAGTAATATATTTATTGTCACTTCGCTACGTTTAGTTTTCGTATACATGTACGTGGTTTGCACAAAGTTTGATCACTTACAAGGGTAAGACTTCTGGAAAATGTTGCTTTTTCTTACTCCCTTAAAATAAATAACTATCAAAACTACAGACTTTTTTCAATCGTTGGCGTTATTGGGAGAGGGCAATCTGCTCGATACAGGACCACAGAACGTAAATAACGCCCTTGGGTTTTTTTTCTTAGGTGCAGCTGTGGTTACGCGCAACAAGAATAGAAAATGTCTTGACAGAAGGTAGTAGTCTAAATCGAACGAAACATATTCTGAAAAAGTTTAAAGGTACACTTTTTTTCAAAACTGGAAAGATAAATTGAATAAAAGGCTATAAATCCAGTATGCTGTAGTAAATCGTTGCTTTATATGTGCAAGACGATTAGGTTTGAAAACGGTAGTGATAAGAAGTATCTCTTTTACTACAAAATCCAAACTGAAGTTTGCTGTAACTATATTTAAAACGTATATCTTCACATTCATTTCCAATAGAAGTTGGGAATGGGAGGTACAACCAAACTCGTCAGATTTGAAAATCTGTTCTTTGTGCTCAGAGTTCTGTTGGTGACAAAGTTCATGATATGATAGAGTGTGGTCATTTGGACCCTATGAATCCCAATAAAATATTTCTAGTTTCAAATCTTAGTTATCTCATTTTTAGTTTCAGCAAATTTGCTTGTTATAATCACTTTAAATTTTTAGTTTTAATTAATATATTAATGGTGCTAAAGTACAAGCTAGATATATCTAAGTGTTACAGACAGTCCACAGGTATCATAAAGTAATCCTACTCCCGCAATGGATTCTCTTTTCTATACGGTTTATTGTGGGATATTGTATATAGTGGTACTTTGAAAATATCAAATTTACCTTTGATCTCATAGTTACCATGGAAACAGCACACACCCAATGGGAACACATATCACACCCCCCGGGGGGATGGGGTGGGTTGACTCCCATACTTGACTTGTCAGGGATGCTCGTCGTAACTTTTAGGGATTAAAATTCCGGATTTTGGTAACGCTTAGGGTGTCTTAGAGATCATGGTAACTTTTAGACCTTTTTTTTGGTTCGTTGATCCCTGGATTTGCTATGACAGTTTGCCCTCATTAGAATTACAGAACACACAGAACATCTCTGTCTATTACATGTTGCTTCCGTGCTTTTCTTTGATAAATTTTAGGGGTCAAAATACGCCAGTGCCACACCCATATTGGTTACTTTTAGGGGTTGTTTTTGAACATTTCGACGAGCATCCTCAGGAGTCCCCCTACACCCCCTCCCCCGGGATCACACCAAAAGATTCGCTATAACATTTTAGGAAAAACATAAAAGTTGATGCTTCTACTCCAAACCGTTCAGATTTTATGCCGAAAAAGACACATAGGAGAAAGAATCCCGCCAGGCCAAATAGTTCTAAACTGCTGAATAGTGGTTTATACTGCAATAATGCATCCTTGAAAGAAAAACGGCCACAAGCAAAGGTTTAGAAACTCGATCCCAAGTTCCTGGAAATCCGTCTAATCTGGTTATATCCCATAAGAGGCGAGTTAGTTTAACAAACAAACAAGTAGCTTTTTTAAAAGTTTTTAAAAGTTCAAAATCCTTGTTATTGCACTTTGCCCGCACGTTGATCTGTTCTAATCTATACAGTAGACTTTGCTTGTTTAATAGATATTTTTCTCGTGCAACAGATTATCAGAGAAAGTATTTACACGTTCAGAGTCAAAGGTCTTTAATCATGTGAACTCCTCTAAATTTTAATTATTTTATGTACACGTTTAAACGTGTTGCTTGATAGAAACGGTATATGGCTTATGAGAAGTCAAATTTGTGATACACTTTACACTCTCTTTAAGATTCGTAAATGAACTCCACTAACTGTTCCGAGCTCGTGTGTATAAATTCTTATATTCGAATTTTTTGTCAAAACTCCAGCAGATTTACAATGTGGAATTTTCATAAGCTCCAGCAGTTAATGAAGAAAATTAGGGAGGTGAAGCGTATAGCCCTCGTGCTTCCTTTAAATGGATTGCATTCTCACTATTGAATTTGAAGACCAGCGATATACAGACACAAATTAACGTGTTTTTTTTTTTACAACAAAAACTTTATAAAACTTCCTAGACTGATCAATGAGGGAGGCTCAGCTCAGATGCTCAGTCCAAATTTTCAAGAACAAAACTGTTCCGTATAGATCTGCAGAAAATATCGAAAGTGTATCTTTTGTGGAACTAGAATAAGCTTTCGCAGGAAAAGCGCCTATTCCGCTAAAGTCTTGAAGTTTGGCGGGCAGCATTATAGCAGAATACCGAAGCTCCAAAACGTGTTTTGTTAGGCTAAAAGTTCTTCACTTTCTTACTTTGAAAAGACTGGGTTTAACCTTAGGTTTTCGACCATCTAAAAGAATATCCACACAATCAATCAAATATCTCTAACAGTGCTTTTAAGCACGTTTTTAAAAAAATTATTAAATGACCAATGGTTCTAGAAGCACCACACTTGTAATCCCTGGTTTTACAGAATAACTGTAAAGTGCTGAATTCACGGTTTAACCAATGAAAATGAAAAACTGATCAAATATGCGTATTTCAGTGTGAGGATCCCGCTGCGAAATCAGTGTCAAGTAACTTTACAATTTGAAAAAAAGAAAATCAAAAACTTGAAAAATCAAGATAAAAATACGAAAACGGGAGTGTATATACAACGACTAGTAGACTATAGAAAGAGAGAATCGAGTCATTTGGACAAAGTAAATAGTAATACGTCTTCACAATTCAGGGCCGGCATTAGAGCGACGGGGGCGGGGAGGTGGGCAGGAGAGGAGGGGTCCTTGCCCCTCCCCCAACTTTCATAAGACAATTATTTATGATTTTTCCATTTTGTTTTGAACAAAATACAACAGACATATACTCAGGGTGCTGTAAATTGCGTTCTACACAGCACAATTTTCCGGTTTTCTGGCGAAGCATACCCCTGAATTTCTCCTCCCCCTAAAAGGCTTGCGCCTTTGCCCTTCCCGCTACTATTTTTTTCCTTCGAAGGAAAATTAGTATGGGCAGCCTTGAAGGGAGGTTATGTGCCTTCGACGCTCACACAATCACTCCATAGTCGATCATTTGCCCCTTCCCCAAAAAATCAGCATTCGCCTTCTTGGTTTATTAATTTTGTTGTTTCAAAATGGGAACGCTTATAGTGAAAGGAGTGCAAGGTCAGGGTAAGGCAGAGTGTTAAGTCGTTCCTAAAATTACAAGTGCATAAGTCGTAAGCCTATATAAAATTACCCCGCAGTCTAATCACGGCTCACTTGAGATCGCCTTTATCATATCATCAGAAGACACCGATCTGGTCAGTAGAGTCCAATAAAATAACGGAAAGTTCAAACTCTTATTTAAATCTTGAATTTTTAGAAAGCAAAATTTGTTCTTTAACCTTCGTTCAGAGCGTGTATCACTGCTGAAGACTTCTGACCATTGACAGTTATGCAACCATTAAGACTGGTTCACACTTGTGAAATAAGAACAAGCTCAAGCATAAGAAATTTAAATAACAAAGGAAAAGGAATACCAAGTGTGCGATGAAATCGAACAAGCTCATTTTAATTTCTGATGCTCGTGCTTGTGCTTGCTCTCATTTCACAAGTGTGAAACAGACTTAACCGGTCATTTCTCAGTGGATGCCAGTCAGGCACGCGGCCTCTCATGTGTGTAAATATAGCAGACGTTTTTCCGATTAATCTCAGGCTCTGCTTGGACCTGGCCAGGATTTAACTTTTTAAGATATAAAGCCCCCGAGATGAAATGAACCCCCGGGGCCTTAATGGATGGTTTACTGTTTTTTTAATAGCTACTGAAATACTGCCGATCTCATTTTCTCTTCAAAAATAAAAACTGTGAACATGTTGAGATACAGACGCAGAGTTTCATAATAAATCTGAAATACAAAGGATGGATACAGCGAGCTTTTCATGTTGAAATGTTGGTTCCAGAAGGAATCGAACCTCCTGAAGTGAAGGAGATCAGCGTTCGGAAACAGTTTTAAGAAGTTTGCAACTTCTGTTATAAAGCACGTGAGACTTTTAAATTTAATTCGCAACAGGTTGCTAATTCTACTCAGTAGCACGTATCATACATGACAGACAAAACCAAAATCCAAAAGCATTTTGTTTAGCTCTCTCCGTTCCAAGATAATCCAAAGTAACTCTGCAAAATTTATCTCTATCATTTTTAAAAATCATATCAATTTTGAATGACCATGCATGCAGAGCAGTGCATGATTGGCAAGAAGACTTTCGTGACGTTCCCACCAAAACCCACTGTATCTTTACAAAACACAATCCTGCAGAATTTCCGCAAAATTTTATGAACTTCTTATCCCCATGTCTGCTTTTCCGTCACTGTCTGTCTCTCTGTCTCTCTGTCTATCTGTCTGTCTGTCTGTCTGTCTGTCTCTCTCTTCTCTCTCTGTCTCTCTCTGTCTCTCTCTCTGTCTCTCTGTCTCTCTCTCTCTGTCTCTGTCTCTGTCTCTGTCTCTGTCTCTCTCTCTCTCTCTCTCTCTCTCTCTCTCTCTCTTTCTTTCTCTCTCTCTCTTAGAGCAAAGCTTCAACTGTTAATGTACAAATTGTACAAATGAATTAACACAGATTGCCATTATAGCTGTTCCAACAGGATACGAAACTGAACAGACGAAATACGAAATAAAGTATATATCAGTGCACGATGATTTTCATTTAGTATGATTTACATATGAGTGTTAATCCCAACTGACAAGCCACCCAAGGTGGTCAAATCACATCTGCAGTGTCTTTCTCATCCCTTTAGATGTTCCTCTTAATAAATTGTCCCTGCTTGGTCAAAAGCAGCTTTGGAATTGGGTTGCAGTAAAGCCTTGCCTATAATTCCGGTAAGTAAGCACTTTAAGATGTGAAGATTACCAAAAGAAAATATTGGTGTTTCTCTGACGCACTTGAGTCTCGATTTCTGCGAGCCTGGGACAAACTGCGGCGAAGACCTACATCTAGGCACGTGATTACACATTTCTGCAATCCTTCGTACAAAGTGTACAAACAGCAGTGACATTGGTGCAATTCGCAGATGCCAGAACATAACAGCTGAATAACGACAAAAAAAATAAACTTTGGATCAGTGTCTTTTAAAGAAAAAAACGTCCGATAGTTTACAACATTCAGCAATCGATAAACTTACGTTTTGTAAGTTTTAACGTCCCCTTAATTTTTACGGAGGAATGAACTTCCGGATTTTTGACTTTGTTCAAACCGCCTCCAATAACTATAATGCTGTCCAATCAGTTTTAAAAGCTGGTTGGCGAAAACAGCACGTATACGGCAAATGTTCGCTGAGCTGTGAAATATTAAACGAATACCAAAGAAACCGGCATTGGTTTTAGAAAAAGGCACGATTCCATAATTTTTAATTATGGAAATGAAATATAAACACCAAAAGATTTAAAGCGCGGCACTTCTATAACTATAAGTAAAAGTCATGTTTTCACTGAATCTCAAGTCCATCTCCAAACACAAGGAAACAGAAACTCAGCCGGGATCATGGAAATATTCTGCGATATTTGCTTTGATTTTTGTGGCTTTGTTTGTTTTTCACAGAAAGGAAGTCTCAATTCTTCACGTTTCTTTTTCTGTTGTACATTTTATGTTCACTACTAAAGCTGTTTCGGAAATGATGACGCAGTCCTGTTTCCGGCGCTTTGAAGTTTTCAAAATTTTTCTGATAAGTAAAAATACGCACAGATAGACCGTTCACAGTCGGTTCTTCAATTCAGCTTTACTCAAACTGAGAGAGTGAGGATGAGGTTATTAACTTCTCTGGCGCGAATCCACAAAAACGGAATAATTAGGAAACGGAAGTCATGAGCAAAAATAACTAAGGAGGGAGGGGAGAGGGTGAGAAGCTTTCAAGATCGCTGAGGTCCGCATTTTGTATATAATCAAACCGTACTGTGCAAGCGTTTATGTGGGCAAAAAATATGCGCAATAAAAATTGAGTTTAATTCCATTTTATACATTTTTTCTATTAGAGAAGCAAAACTTGAAAACGTGGTCTTATCTGCCCAGAGTGCGTGAAACTTGGAGGTCATTGAACGTGTTTAAAATAGTACTGGCAACAGAAATGTTTTTAGCTACTTTTTCCTTAGGAAGCCCTATTCATAATAAGGATTTTCAAAGAGATCCTAAAAAAATTAACATAAGACAAAAAAATACGGAAAAATATGGTTTGAAGTTATACACTCTAAAACAGAATTTTTGTCGCATTGTAGGTGCAAAATTCAGCAAAAACAGATTTGTGTACTCGTAAAGATACAAAAACACAAGTGTGCAAAAGGAAGCACGCTGGCTCACAGCCGAATCTTTTTCTTTTTCTCACGGAAACTTTCTATTTGTGTCATATAATTATATTTTTAACCTGTGAACAGTTTCACTTGGCGAGCAAAGAAAAATCGTGCTTGTTATTTGGAAAGTTCCGGTTAGACGCGCACGATGGGAGTTTTATTTTTATGCTGCATGTCCCAAACTAAAGAGTTTTGCAGCAGTAATGAGCACGGAATTCCTCAAGATATTTTTTTGAAGCACAGTCTAATCTTAAACTGGTATATTGTTAGTGTGTTTTCATTTCGACGGACTTTGAATTGAATCTTGCGACCATTGACTTATCAGTTGTTTTAATATCATGCTGTAAAGGTTTCAAGAATCCAAAGAATCGAAAAACGTTTTAGAACAATTATTCCTCTGGACAGTATTTTTATAAATCTCCCTTGGCCCTGCAATCTGCATGCATGTCAAGAGCAGGGTGACATACCGTGACATGACGCTGCGTTTTAACGGCATATACGTATAACGCAATTGCATTCATTTTGTGTCAAGGTCGTGTGTGCACGTGGACAAACCGTGTTAAGTAGTTTATCTGCAGTGTTGACACATATAGGTCATTTAGCACTGCCTAGTCTAGTTGTTTCATTTTGTGCAATACAAACGCCCTACCAAATTTATTGCTCGTCATCGAAATTTCTTAGTAGCAGATTAAAGCACTTTCTTCTCTGTAAAAATGCCTTGATCACGGCACTGACTGGACTTGCTTGGATTTTGTGTGGTACGTGAAGTTCGCACATATTGTTCTTTACGAACAATAGATCGGTATCTTTCTATTTACTCTGTTGAGGCGATATTTGAACGAGTATTTTCAGCATCGTGACAGACCCTGCGCAAAAAGAGCAGGAATGCAGATTTCAATTTTTTTATTTCACAATACGCTGCATTTCTCTTATATAAAAGTAAACTTGAAGAAAAGTACTTGCGCTTTTTTTATTAGCAGATTAGTGCAAGCACAGCGTGCATCCCAGTTTGGGACCCTTTGGACTCACCGCCGGGTAAAGAAAACAGGTACTACCCTGTACTGAAGATTGATCCTTTTCCTTCATATAAGGTCGCTTCTCATTGGTTCTTCAGCTTGATTCAAACCGAACTTTGCTCTTTGGCTGAAATACGAAACAATGTGATTGGTCATGAGTTTGTTTGTGACCTCATCACTAAAAAATAACTCACATGACTTGGGACACCTATTGTTTTGGGGATGGGTGCGCGGGTTTGGTTTCAATATATATCGAGGACAGACTATTTCAGCTTTCTAAAAGCACAGTCGCCTCGCTCTCTCTGGATCTGCAACGCCGGGATGCGAGTCCTCGTGTGCTTGTTGTTGGCCGCGGGAGCCGTTGCGGGTATGTAGATTTGTCTTGCTTTCTTCGTTTGAAAGAGTGCAGCACCCTTAAAAAACGTATGATTCAAAATTTATTTCAAACTTCAATGCAGCATTGAGCAATTTAACCGAGATCGCGATCGCTAGGTACATGCAGGGGTACATCGCAAAGCAAAAGCCTTGGGAGAACTGGATGTTTATTCTGGCATCATACAGATTGTTCTTGGCAGATTTTCTAATGTTGAACGAGAACTACTGTTTACAGCAACATCTTTTAAAGGGCCTTGGGCAAAACTACTTTTTACTGTGTATTATCAATTATGACAGCTTCCCAACAAATTTTTTTGGGGGCAACTCGTTTTACTGATATGACAGCCTGATAATGACGCCTGCGATGTGCATTTGTCATATCATGATTTTTTTAACGAAGGAGATCTGACTTGTTTTTCTCTGTTCGCTGAGATTTTATCTTAGAATGCAGTTGATTGTGGGGCCGGGGGAGAATCTTCACTTTTTTGTTAAAATATAAAGGTCATTGAAAATGACACCCGTAGTTTATCTGGAATGCAATTAGTCAATTCAGCTTTGTTGACTTTGTGCATAAAGCTTTCAACTGAAGCACGTTGTTTTGTTTTAAAAAATCTGCATTCTGCAATTGTTCTGACTGTGATGGACTGCAAATCCTTGCTGATACTAACAATGGTTTCTATGGTTTTGTTTCAGCGCCATTTTCTGTCCAAAAGGAGACAGAAGGCTGCCCACGTAAGTAAAAAATATCTCCTTCTTAGTTCTTTGCAAGGTCTTGCAATCTTATAGTATTACAACATACTTCCTGGGGCATTTGTTGGCTTTACATAATCAGTAAAAAAATGAATATTACATTGGTTCTCTTATCAATTCTCTGGTCAAACTAGCAACTAAAATCTTTCGTTAGAGTAGGCAGTTTTTCTTGCAGTTTAAACCCTTTCTTGAAAGAAAAAAAATTGCTAAACCGCAGTGGAAATGAAGTATCAAGTGTCATTTCCCCCGGAGTCGCAACTTCGCAATCAATGTCAATATTTGTTCAAGATTTCTTACGTCCATCGATATTTGCATTGCCTTTGAACTGTTATGGCGATACATTAAAAACGGGTAAATCTGTAAAAATTCATGTTTATTAAGATTTGATAACCGAAATATACAAAATACACGAAAAGTGCAATAATTACTAAAGTGTTCATCATCGAGGGGTAAATGAATCAAATTTCAGTTATTTTGCACAACATGAAAAAGTTTGGAGGGGATGTTGACCGGAAGTGGCCTGTCGATATGAAGACTGATGGCTTCAACGGGTGTCTGTACAAATTTGCCATCAAAGGCCACGCGCGCAGCGGGATTATACCCCAAGGTCACCGATATATCGTGCCTTTTTCCTGATCACTTCTTCCTGTGAACGGTATATAACAACAAAAAAATTGATACAACAATATCATAAATAAATAGCTCAACTACTTGCCTCGAAAACGAGAAAGCTGGGGAGTAAAGTTTGAAATGTGGTAGTTTGTTGGGTGTTTATTGAGGTATAATTTTACGAAAATGCATGGTGACCACAATTCAGCCAGGCGTGGCATGTGTCTAACAACTTTTCTAATTTGGTTTTAGAGAAAACAAGATTTAAAACTGGAAGACAATTTGTCTACAATTATGAGGGAGAAACAGTAAGCGGAGTAATCGGGGCATCCACGGCGCGCTCAGCGTTGAAGATCAAAGCCCGTGTGTCAGTTGAAACTGTTGACCATTGCCAGCATGTTTTGAAGGTAGGCAAGTTTTTTTTAAAACCATTACACAACTTATTGGGTGGCGCATTATCTGTGAACGTTCAAGAGGTATATTTTTCAATATTTTCTAAGATCACAAAGTGTTTTATGTATTTTGACTTCCATTTTCGAGAGTCTTTTGCACCACACAGCAAGTTTTTGGGTCAATATTCTATTTATAGAAGTGGTTTTGCCTTGGCAAGTCCGAAAAGAATTCTTTCAATTTACGAGTGTTGAGTTTCTAGACTCTCAGAACGTACGTGCAAGGTACCGAACATGAAGTTTCAATTACTTGACATGGCTTCTAGTTATAGGATAAATGATGATTTGAAAATGTTTGTTGTTGCACTTTTTTTTAAAAAAAAAATAGGTCTAAAATGAGTTGCCACTCGAATTGTTTATACCAGACACAAAATCTAACGATAATTAACAACTATTCACTGAGGTTTTGTACCTTCTTAGCAAAGCGAAAACAGTCACTGCTTAGCCTTGGCCTTTGGCTCGGCCACTTAGGATGGTTTTTCAAATTCCATTGAAGCCAAAAGTCAAACTAGAAAAAAGTTGTTTTTCTTGAAACACGGACCCACTAGTTCTGTGTGCAATATAAACGGCAATATTTTCGAATACTTCTATTTTCTAGGGCTTGCATAATAAAAAAAAAGTTTCATTAAAGAATACGGCAAATCTTAATCGGGGCAGTATATACATCATTTTTGCACTTGACTTCGAAGGTCAAACCTAAAATATTTTATCCAGCTGCGAAAAAAATGTGTGAATTCACTGGCTTTCAAATTTCGCAAACCGTTTAATCGCTTTTTAATGCCTATTAACACTGCTTGATCAAAGGAAGCAACCGGGATTACCCGACTGAGTATTGAAACTTGCAAAGACCACCTCGACATTGATGAGTCCTGAGACCTTGAACTTTGCATGTGGCTGTTAAAACCGGAAATGCGTGTTCATGCAACTCTGATAGGACTGGGGGTGGGTTGGGGGTTGGGTAATTGGTGAGGATTTAACAATGACGAAAACGATTTGAGAAATAACTGAAAGTGCTTTCAAGTAAATAGAGAAGGGGGAGCTAATATGGATCTTAATAAATAACTACTGAAAAAAGTAGCAGTTTAATATAGATGTTGAAAACTGTATAAGTACCGCTTTCAGCCTTGTGTTGAACGACTTGCCTCGAGGCGCTGGGCCGGGGTTGATGTGCATATCTCACCGGGTTTCATTTTGTGATGTTGATATATTCAAAATAAAATCAGTTCACGAAAAACATATGTTTTGACTAAAGCTGCATTCGCTTCTGGTTTTTTAAAATCTGAAAACATTCCAAGCTTGTTAGAAAGCGGAAAACATTCAATTTACGACTTGTTGATTCTTATAAATAATATTAATAGTTTAACACTATTTTGGGCATTTGTTGAAATATGGATTTACGACGTAAATGATACACACCGGCAATACTTGCATAGCGAGACGCCTCTAGATTGTGGCATCTGCTAAATATTTATTCTCTAACAAACTTGTTTTTCCAGTTCTTGAGCTCTCAACTGATTATTCATCATAGCCGGCGTAGAATACCTCTCCCGTGTTGTGTTGCGGACTTGCCCAAGCATCGAAATCTCAAATAGTAGTGCTTTCGATTTTAAAGGTTATATACAACCGCAAATATATCAAATGCTATACCCTATGGCCTCTTAGAGTCATTTACCCGCAAAATCATTTGAAACATCTTACTCATCGTGTAGATTGCCTTGGAGATGTCGCTTCGTTTTCTGTTGTTAGTCCTCCGTAAACTGGGATCAACCTGTCGGACCACGCCTAGTTGCAGCCTCGAGCCCAAACGCTGTCAAAGCAGCCTCTAAAATAAGGTTGCTAATCTGGGACAATTGCAAACATGATAGACAAATTTAAATACATGGATGAAAAACTGAAATCGCAAAATTATTGGTATCGCAAATGCACAGAAACTTGATAGGCGCTCCATTCTTCTAGATGTCAAGCCTGCCTCGCAAATTGAGATGTATTAAATTTGTATTTTTATCTTTTTGTTTAAAATTAGATTTCTAGGTTAACACGAAAATAAGTTTGTGTAAAGAAAACAGAAAATGAAAACAATTTTTTTTTGTCGACAAAACAACCGTTTGTGGCGAGATGTTTATATTCGTATGTCTGATTCTTTTTGCCTCTGATTGATCAAAACGTGTGCTGTATACCATCGTCATTAACTAAAGACACGACAAAACGTAGATATGATAATCATAATATGTGTTTTTAAAAAATTCAACTGCACTTCAATTTGTGCGGTTGAGCTCGGAATTCTTTATTACATGACTCTCAAAAGGTTAATTACTCGGAACATAAAGGCGCCCGAGTTGAGGTCCTGTTTTTACATTTTTGTGTGTTCCAAATGGTCTGCGCATGCGTTTTGTTGTGTGAACTTTTTCTTGCCCTCCATCGGTCGGATTATCCAAGGATAATATGGCCTAGTTGTCTTGGCTGTCTGCTCGGTTGGAGCAGCGTAACCTGTGGATGAAGAGGCGGACGCGAGAATCGTAGTCCCAGTCGCAAAGTTGCGTCTGTACGTGGTCTTTGATCTACTGGGTTTGTTCGGCACTCCGCTTATCTAGATCTGCTGCTGTGTTCATCAGCTTCTCTTCCTCCATGTTCGAGGTTTAAGACTAGTGTAGTTGTTGGCGCGTCGGACTGATTAGACTTCGATACGCGCTGGACGCGTCTGACCCAATCTTATTTTCTCTTTTTTCTCCCTGAAGTAAAGATAGTTATTTTTTTTCACTTCATGCAAGCTGGTGCCTATGGAAATGACACTTTATAAATAAAGCTTGATATTATTATTATTATTATATTACTATTATTATTATTATTATTATTATTATTATTATTATTGCGGTGAAATGTACAGCAACGATCTTTTTGTACGATCAACTCTTTCCTTCTCAGATTGACAGTGTAGAGCTCTGGGAAGCCCAGAGCAAGACCCCCCTCAGATACAAGTTATCCGAGGGATCCTCAGCTTTTGCTGTAGAGCTTCAGGCTCAAGAACTCACTTTCAGAAGCCGCAAGGGCACCATCAGCCACCTGGTACCCCACCCACGGGAGAGTGTGCGAGCACTCAATGTCAAGAGGGGCATTCTGTCCGCTCTCCAGGCTGAAATTGTGAACGATAACGTTGTAGTAGACGAGGTAAGGCGTGATATCCATAATTAGTCTTAGTCCTTCAGTCCGAGTCTTAGTCGTAGTGTTAAGCATAGTCTTTGATTTGGTCATAAACGCATCATAGCGTTAGTTTCACTCTTAGCCATAGTATTAAGAATTAATTTTAGTCTTCACTTTAAATCTAGTCTTGATTCTGATCTTTGTCATAGTGTTTGTTAGAGCCGTATCTTAGTCTTGGCGATTTTTAGTCTTAAAGTGTTGGTTATAGTCATATTCATAGTATTATTCATGATCTTAGTCATAGCCATAGTCATAGTCGTAGTTCACCAGCGTCGCTGACAGAGTCAGGTTTGGTGTGGTAGTCAGTCATAGTCATAGCCATAGGCATATCCATAGTCATAGCCATAGCCATAGCCATAGCCATAGCCATAGCCATAGTCATTGTCATAGCTATAGTCATAGCCATAGCCATAGTCATAGTCACAGTCATAGTCATAGTCACAGTTTCAGTCTTGATATTAATCTTTACAATAACAGCTACTTTGTTGAAGCGAAGGTTAGCAGGTAAAGTTTGAGAATGTATTCGAAACGCCAACGACTACTTACGAAAGGCATACTTATACATTTTCATGTAATTTTAAAACACTTCACCAATTTTTTTCTTATTCTAAAAAATTCCGAGTTCATTCAATGAGAAAGACAAAGAAACAAAAATAGTGCGATAAGCGTCTTTAGATCATGACATTCGGGAAGAAAGTTTGAGAATGTATACTTAACAATTATTCCACAAGCTCGAGTCGTACATGAGCTGATAGCTAACGAGGCGCGGAGCGCCGAGTTGGCTATCAA
>JAOEJI010704034.1:3513-14554 GCA_025448255.1 Umimayanthus chanpuru
TTATTAATTTAGACGGAACCATGGCTGATAAAGTAACTAGGAGGCAAGAACAAGGACTGGAGAAGAAGTGATAGTCGCTGGACGTGTGAGGGGCCTTCCAGGATAGAGTTACTTTTAAGTAACAAATAAAAAAAAGAAAAAAAATGCGCCCACATTATTAATTTAGACGGAACCATGGCTGATAAAGTAACTAGGAGGCAAGAACAAGGACTGGAGAAGAAGTGATAGTCGTTGGACGTGTGAGGGGCCTTCCGGGATAGAGTCACCTGAAATGCGTCGACGCTATTAATCTAGACGGAATTATGACTGACAAAGTAAATAGGAGACAAGAACAAGGACTGGAGGGGAAGTGATAGTTGCAGTACGTGTGAGGGACCTTCCAGGATAGAATCACCTAAAATGCGTCCACATTATTAATTTAGACGGAACCATGGCTGATAAAGTATCTAGGAGGCAAGAACTAGGACTGGAGGGGAACTGATAGTCGCTGGACGTGTGAGGGGCCTTCCGGGATAGAGTCACCTGAAATGCTTCGACGTTATTAATCTAGACGGAACCATGACTGACAAAGTAACTACGAGACAAGAACAAGGACTGGAGAGGAAGTGATAGTCGTTGGACGTGTGAGAGGCCTTCCAGGATAAGGTCACCTAAAATGCGCCCACATTATTAATTTAGAGGGAACCATGGTTGAGAAAGTAACTAGGAGACAAGAACAAGGACTGGAGGGGACGTGATGGTCGTTGAACGTGTGAGGGACCTTCCAGGATAGAGTCACTTAAAATGGGTCCACACTATTAATTTAGACGGAACCATGGCTGACAATATATCTAGAAGACTCGAAGAAGGACTGGAGGGTAAGTGACAGTCGCTGAACGTATAAGGGGTAAACTGAGTCTGACCATTTCCCGTGTCCATTGGTCCACGATCCAAATCAAAATGCTACGCTATTCTAGACCTGGAAAACTACTTTGCAAAATTTCATTACTTTCAAGGTTTTCATCATTCGTACAAACCCTGCTAGAAATAAAGCAAGTGTACCTGAAATGTATGCACCCTAAACATACAACACAAAAGTGTGTACAAAAGAATTAAGCTCATGAACAACATGCACACACACACACACACACACACACACAAGAAAAATTGATGAACAGACAACATTATACTAACAAGGCGCACACTAACACTAGCTCACAAACCAATAAAACTACAACTAAGCCTATTTATTCAACGCGTCAAAGAGTACCTGATTCTTCTGCAAGATAATCGGGTTAACAGCCTGAAGTTATACAAGCATTAGCAACAATGAAAGTGAATCAAAAGAAGCTAGAGTGACAGAAATCCCCTCTCGAAACCCCTTCTAAGTGCATGTCTTAAATTAACATGCGATGAAGTCAGAAGAAAGCCCATTTGTTCTGAATCTCTGCCACTATACCTCTCGATCCTTCAAGTTGAGCACGTGAATATGTGGTGTTCGGGGTGGACCGGGCATGGTGAAGGGCATTGGCTCTGAGACTGAGCGCACGCGATTGTCATATGCTTCCGCCATCACAGCAATCCTTAGAGAGTAGAAATTTTATTCTCAATGAATTGACTAATTTAACACTGAGATAATTTCCCTTATCAATGGTGCCGGTGATCATTGCTGCGCTAGCAACAAATTGACGAAAAACAAAGGTACTATTTTAGAATTTCGTATACGGAAAAATTATAGATGTCCTGTCTTAGGTAGCTAGAAGAACTTGCCTTAATATCTACTCCAGAAAGAAGCACAAACTAACGCTGAATAGTATGTAATCAAAATGGAATCAGCTAGGGAACTGTGATTCAATTAATGCTTTGGTTCTTAAATGCCATAAACAAATGCCTAATAATGGAGTCTTATGTTGGTCAAGTTTTTAATTGTGTATTTTGGAAAGCGCCACTGATCTGTACGGAAAATGATTATTACTATTAGTATTAATTCTATTGATATCATTAACATGATGATCATTACGATGATGGTGATGCTGATCACCATTATTGTTATTATTATTATTATTATTATTACTATTTATTTTGTTATTAATGTCATTATTGTTATCACTATTTAATTTTCTTAAAAATTCATTGTTATTATAAAAAACTTGTAACGACAGTGTAATGGCCGCAACTCACCTATAGCTGTATCTTTGCCTCAGCCCTACAATCTCAGCGACTGTTTCCCGCGTTCTCCAGCAGTGCTGCTCTAAGCCAGTCTGGAAAATTAACGAAAGATTTGCGTAATGTCAACTTATTTAGAAAGAGTTTTTGTAGGAGGCAAGCCGTGTAAGCTGGAACCCTGATCCCGAGTCAGTAGTATCACCATGATTTGACTATGGTTTCGAAATGACATTAAGGGAAGACTGAAACTCGAGCATCCAGCGAAACACGATGGCTCTACAGTGCCGGGTCCTGTTATCTCGGACACTCTAAGAAAACAGAAGAATGTTCGCTCTTTCGCGCGTTCGATATAACCCATATTAAATTGGTGATACACAGTGGGACTTCTGTTGGGGATAGCGAGAAATTCGAGATATATATCTAACACTTAGTAAATTAGTAACAAAATGGGATTCAGATCGAGATAGCGAGAGATTCAAGATAACCAAGTTCGATATAACCCAAAGTAAATTAGTGAGACACAATGTGAAGAAAAACAGGATTTGGTTTGGTATAGCGAGAGATTTGAGGTAACCGAGTTCGAAATAACGACAGACAACTGTAGTTTACGTTAAAATAAATAATAACCTTGTACATACAAATGGTATGTAAAATGGTAATTGCTACTCATAATAACTATGTAGTTAATCGAGCTGAGTAGCATCTAGAGTATCTTATAAAAACGAACGCTTGACAATGCAGTTGAGTGGCAGAAAAATACAGTTGACTGACAAAAAATAGATAGTACTATACTATTATACAGTTAGAAGCAAATAATAATAAGACGACCCAGTACCAGATGAAGATTCAAAATATATGCCAGATTAGAATTGTATAGATTTAATAGATTTATTTTTAAAAAATTTTAACGGCTTGAGAGATGATTTTTTTAAAAATCAGATAGCTTGTTCCAAACAGTAGCTGCTAAAAAGTGAACATTAAATTTCCAAAAATTAGTTTTTATTACATTAACACAATCAACATAAAAATATAACGAATATAACATTAACACATTTGACATAATAGATATGGGATTGCTTGAAAGTCGACATACGTACATGCACATACGATATAAGGATAGACACCAGTACTGAAGAAGAAACCCACCTTTTTTGGCCAAAGGTATTTCGTTGGACTTGACTCGTACCTGAAGCTATTAAACAAAAGAATCACTGTAGTGAGTGGTATGCGCGACTGACATCAAAATTGGGCCAATAGAAAGTTTACGTACAGTTTAATATAAATTATTATGACTCGGCAAAATTATGACAACTGAAAGTTTCAGGGGACACTAAATTGTGAGAGGACGCAAATTAATGCAGAACTGGGACAGCAGAAAGTCTGGGACAATTTATACGTTAAAGCGATTTGTCTCAGAAAATCTGTGGTAACAGAAAGTTCAAAGAGAACATTTTTAGTTGAAAGGCAACAACAACAGACTTTATTACCACGTAAAATAGGATTGGCAATAAAGCTACGGCAAAAAGACAAACAAGTAAATAAGTTTGTTCAGTCCATGAACAAACGACTTTGTTCAAACCTCGCTTTTGTCACAGTTCATGTTTCTTAGCAGGCTATTACTAAGAAGGAATACAGTAAAAACCCGCATAAAAGAACAAGTGGATTAAGAACACTCAGGCTGAAATTTGGTCAAAAAGATACCATATGTATAAGAACACATTCAGCCTGAAAAATGAAAATTGTTCTTATATAAAAAATCAACTGCCAGTTAGATTAGAATAGAAACCTACGTACTGGGATAATTAGCAGCTAGAGTTTATCACCAGAATTGCTAACATTCCCCAAATGTAATGCTAGTTCCATCCATCAGTTAATTAAAATGTTGCGTTTGCACATTGATTTCATCAGTTGATAGTGTACGCAGTACTGTATTTTATTCAAAGAAACAATTTTAAGAACACCTTAAGAACATTTTCAGGCTGATTTTGCAGAAAACACCCGATGTATAAGAACAAAATCAGCCTGATCCCCCAAAACGCCTGTTCTTTTAAATGTCAAAAACATTACTCAGTTAGGTCAAGAGAGCAAGAAGAGCTTGTTGAACATTAAGAGCACATTACAAGAAAGTAGGAAGGCGCAAGACATAGTATAAAAATTGTAACTTAGCAGTGACATGCAAGACAATCACAAGTAATGGACTAACCTTGTGTGGCTACTGACATACTGTTCGAATGAATTTCCCAGAACCAGCACGGAGTACCGCAGTATACCCCGTACGGACGGCGGCAAGGAATCACATTCCCATTCTAAAACAACAGTAGTCTTCGTCGTACTCTTTATCACAACTCGCGGTTTGGGAAAATCTTCTACTTCACTGGATTTCGTAATTTCCGTAGAAGGTACTTCGGAAGCTTTTCGAACTTCTACAGTATCGTCCTTGTTGCTGTCGGTGAATTCTTGTGCATCCTGGCCATGAAGGGCGGTTTTGTCCAATGATGAGGAGCGGTTACCTCGTTTTACCTGAGCAACAGTTCCGGACTTCTTCGCCTTTTTCTGATTTATGTTCTTGCTCTTCTTGCTGTTGGCTAAACTTTTCTTATCTTCCGTTTTCCGTTTGCTTTCCTTCACTACAGATTTAGTTCTTGTATTCTTTCGTTTGACCGAAACCTGATCGTCTGCATATACTGATGTTGTTGAATCTTTGGAGAAGTTCTTCGCAGACGAATCTCGTTTCTTCTCTCCAGCTGCAGGCTGGCTTATCGATGACCCTTTACTTGTATCTGCTGGTGTGTTATCACCTGATGTACTCTCTAACGGTTTCACTGAATCTCTGTTTTTAGTTGATTCGACGATCGATGAACCTACACTTTCATCTGACCGTAAAATATCACTGTCTTGGGACATTACATCGCTGCTACTCTGGCAATAGTTGCCAGTCAAAGAAAGCACTATCTTGCGTCTTTGGGAAGTGTCAGTCTCTGCAGCCAAATCAGTATCTAGCTCGTTTAAAGCTCTGTCTTCTTCGGGTAAACAAAGTTCGTTCTCCTTTGATTCTTTAGATTCTACACACTTGTCTTCCACTACAGTAGCTTCCGGTTTGTTAGTACAGACATTCGGCACTTCCTGTGTTGCACTGGAATCTATCCTTTCTTCTACAGCATCTTCAGTGACGTCTTCTTGCTTTTCTGAGTCTGAAATCAGGTGATCCATGGATACATTCTCTGTCCTTCCTAAACAAGTTACTTCATCATTGCCATTGCTACAATGAGTTTCACCATCATCAACAACGCAAGGAACAGCATCTTCACCACTGCCAACATCATAACTTTCATTATCACCATTATCATCATCATCATCACCAACAACATCGCCATTATCGCCAATCAGAGAGATTTTCCGATTTTCCATTTTCTTTAGTCTGGATTCTTCTTCAACTTTTATCTTGGCTATTGCACCCTCAATCACTCCTCCGACGAAAGCTTTGGACAGTGAAAATACTCGCAACTCAGTACATTGTAACCTAAACTGTTTTTTAGGGTTCAATATGGTCAAACATTTTCACTACTTACACTCAGATTTAACCAAAACCGACCTTTGCAAAATTTTAGAACCCTAAAGCTATTTCAGCTCTCACTTGATAAATTAATGTTTTGGTTAGTAGACAGCAGTAAAACGGCGATCTTTTTTCGTACCAAAGACACGTTTTGTAAGTTGAAACCTAAAATAAATACACTTTAAATCATTCGCCTTCGAATACATTCTTAAATGTCTTTGACACAAAAAATACATACGAAATTGAACACCTGAAAGTCAAGAAGAATAAAATGTACCACAAGCACAAACAAATATTAAGAAGTTTATTGCTAAATAAGAATAGCGATAAGAATACTTCAGTCTTACGTGTGTCTCCCTAGAGCAACCTTTTAGGATCCAAAGAAATAAAAGAACAGAACGGAGAGCACAATCCAGCGACAGCAATCTACACACCTTTGGATATTAGTGGTAACAAGGGTCCCAGGCTTACACACAGACAGGATGTTACATCGCTCCAACAGTAACCGAGTGCTATAATATGTATGCCTGTTTTCAACCACAAAACCTACGGTGGTCGCTGCTTTCTTTTCTCTTCCCTTACTCTGTGGATCTCGTTGCCAAATAACTAAGCTGGACGCTCGCACAAAACGCGGCTTCTTGACAAGGCACTCAGCGAATTTATCTTTTAAATTTTACCAATAGTATTCACAAGTTTCATTTTCATTTTAAAACTTAACACACACAAACGCTGCGAACGGTAGTAAGAGCGCCAACAAATGATTATTTTGCACAATGCAGAACAAAGTACCAAAGTGCCAGGACAACTCACGTCTATGTTGATATCATTGTATAACACAGAACAAAGTACCAATGTGCCTGGTAACCCACGTCTGTATTGCTATGACTGCATAACACAGAATTAGGTACCAAATAGCTGGAATTTGGAGAGTTGTGGCGGAAAAAATGTACGCGCGCTCCTTGGATATTTTAATTTAAACTCAGCCAGAAATCGGGTTAGTTTCAGGTGCTGAAAGAACTCAAACTAAGGTTTCTAAAGGATTAAAGGATATGTATTTTTTCACAAATATACACCATATTTACCTGGTTTAGCATGAACTCTTAACAGTAAAAATAAATACCACGTAGAAGACCTTATTATCTAAATCAATACAATTCAAACAAAGATGAAAACCTAGCAAAATTTACTACCATTAGAAATCCTTTCCAAAAGAGAAGTAAGAAAGATATAGTTACGAGAACAATCATAACGTGTAAACGCAATGACCAAGATGAAAGAAATCATTACCAACTGCATGCATTGAGTTATCACTACAAGTCTTACGTTGAAAGTTTAATCATGTCACTTGCGAAAGCCTGTACATTGTCCGTAGAAGCATAAAGATCCCAAAGAAAGATCGATTCATGACCAAAAACATCACCCATAAGATACGAGTTACAATTTGCAAGAGAAAGGAAACAGCAGGTTTCCATTGTGTGAACCAAGGCGTTCACTGCAGTGAAAGAAACCATCTTCCGAGAAAGCAGAACAATCAGCATATCATCCTGTAAACAAGAACAGAGAAAGTATAACAGCCCAGTTAGAAAGAGTGAAAGAGCAGGAAGGCTAGCGAGATACAGACTAAGAGAGAACAAGACTCGAAGATATGCAAATGCAACCTAAGAATTGGGAAGAAAGGTCAAGACAAATTTAAAACAGAACTGAGAGGCGTGCAAATGAGCAGTGCAAACGGGTGGAAACATAGACTTGTTAGTTGTGTGGATGAGTAGGTGGAAAGTTAGTCCAACAGGTACGTCAGAGAGATAAAGTCAAACAAAGGTAACTGACCAGTAAGACAAAAAACCAAAGAATAATAAGTGTAACACCAGTTCAAAGAATAAGTGTAACACCAGATAACAAAACTCCTTCAGAAACTCAAAGAACAAGATAGTTATGCTGACGTAGAGAAACTTATTAGTATATTGTAGAAATGCTCTCTTTTTGGTAAAAAACTACATTTGAAATCTGTCAATCTAATGATCGGCACATAGTTAGCTGTCCGTTTAAGAAAATAATAGTTATTTCTGTTTATTATTTTACAAATCTATTGTATTGTCAAAAGCGTCCTCACACTACCTGCACAGATTAGCTTGGCTATTTGTAGGTAGTGTGAATTTGTATTAATAATGCTTTGAAGTAGAAGATAATAAAAATGAAACTGAAACTGAAATTCTAATCCAAGAACAAGGTATAGGCAAAAAATTAAACAAACCATATTTAACAAATCGTTAGAACTCCATTTATAAGACATCCAGGTAGGTTAAGCAAAAACACACCGTGTTATTTAATATTAGCAACTGTGAATCATTAAGAATTCGAGCAATCGATTCCCCTTACCTTCGACGAACAAGTAAAGTGGTTCTGTTTTCTTAGAAGAATGTTTATTTGTTTCCGTTCTCGACTGCTTGGCATGCGAAGTTGTTTTGCCCTTTGAAGATTTCCCCACATCATCCATCAAAGTTTCTTTATCACTTGGTTTAGGTTTGACGAACGTGTTTTCCTTCTTTTCTGTCAAACTATTTTCTGTATTCATTGAAGCATCAATTCTACAAACGTCATTCTTCAAAATTTGTCCTTCAACGTTCTCCTCTTCCCTTTCTGTTCTCTCATCACCGTCTGTTACCTTCTCTGTAAACGAATCGTCACAACTGTTACCATTGACAGTTTCTAAGCGTCCTTTTTCAGGCAAAGTCTTATTTTCTGGTATCCTTTTCTCAGAAGTGTCGTCACCTTCCCTTCCACTTTGTCCGGGCTCATCTGACTGAAATATAGTTTCCATCGTGTCTTCCAAGCCACATGCTGCCCCACAAGGATCAGTGACGGGTGAGCTCGCCATTTCCAAGTCTTGCTGGCACAAGCCAGACTCTCTTGTCTTCAAGGGATGTTCCTCCGTCTCCGACTTATGGTTGGTTCCTGACTGATCCTGCAGCTCAACCGCTCCTTGCGCCCGATCCTCACGAAAACCCGTGTTTGAGACGTTTTTGTTTTCGCCTTGGTTGGAATCAGATTCGCCATCACTGCCACCAAAGGACGCATGCATCGAATCAGTACTGTCCGTTGGACCAAGCTTTGATGTAGTATGTGAAGGAATATCAGTTATTCCTTTACATCTGACGAGTGTACCAACGGCAGGCCCTTTTGCGTCCGCTGCCTCAGATTGATCTTCTTTAGGTTCGTCTTGAGCATCCGGAATACTCCCGTGTTTAAGAACATCATTCCCATTACCTGGAAAAGGCATCCTTTCCATTCCGGGGAACATGTTATCAGCATAAAAGACGAGGGGTACGTTTTCTGGATATCTACTTGTAGCTTCCTCTTGTTTCGGGCCAACACTACCTGGTCCATTGTCAAAGGAATTACTTTGATTGGAGGTCCCTTCAGAAATGCTCCCTTGGATGGCTTCAGTTCCTTGTGAATTATCTTCTAAGACCGCGTCCTGTGACTGTGACGGATAAAACGTATTTAACAGCTGGTTCTCTGGAATTGGTTTCATTTTGCCCACACGTGAGAGAACAGATACCCTTTCAGTTTCCGCAGGTCCTGCATATGGCATGACAAGGGAATCTGGCGCTAAACGCTCAGCTACGATCATTAGTTCCTTTAGTGTGTCAAACTCTTCATTTTCAGTAGCATTTTTATTTTGTAAATCTTGAAGTTCTTTGCTTGGCAAGTTTAGCAGCTCCTCTGTCAAGGGAAGAAAAAACTGTACTTCGTTCGAATACAACACTTGATCAGGATCTGAAAAAGACACATAAAGTATAAAATTATAAGAAAAATTATGAAAAGTCGCAAAAACAACAGATACCACGCTGCAGCACTATAAAAACCAAAAAAAGAAAAAAAAAAGTGAAATCAACATAAAAAAAAGAAAGAGAAAAACCCTTCAGTTTAACCGAATTATCCATGATAGGACTCCCGCATGGCCGCACCAATTAACTTCGGTTACAGGGTCAAGAAGTTCCTTAAATTTATGCTGTGAGGGCACACCACACCCCACCCCATCCTTAGTTATAAATTTCTGTGTTCACCTACATACTACTGGCTGTCTATTTGGGATGTCTTTGAAGCATAATGACAACACGCAACTTGATGCTCGTAGTGTTTTTGTTAACCAAAGTTTATTTTAGATCTTTTTGCTTTATCTGTGATTTATGTTCTGAGAGAAGCAGCTATCTTACTTTATTACAAAAAATTAACAACCCATTGGTAGGTAAATTCAAACATGTAATTGGCTTTTGTGCATGCATTGTTGACAATATTTACAGAGGAGTTCTGGAGACTTGAGTGAATCCGGATACGTGTGGACGGGCAAATTCGATTCGAATATGCTAGGTGTGGGCGCAAAAAAATTTAAATAAGCAACAAAATTACTGCGGATTCACAAACATCCAGATACTTGCGGACGGGGCCTTCAATAATTTCAGAGATGGTTTTTAAAAACACGATTTTATATTCATATTTCGGGTTTTATGTGGTTGAATTTGAGGCATCTTATGCCATATACAATAACTACAGCCAGACATCCTGTACATGTTACCTTGTAAATGAACAGCAACGCATGCGCAATAGTCCTGGTTCTCCTGTGAACTTTCAAAGAGCACTTGGTAATACTTGGTTTCTTTCTCTGGAACGATCTAGAGTAGAAATAAACAGACGATTGCAAAGATTCTTTCCATTTTAAGGCGATTGGTTTCCTGTGAAATAGATACTTAGTAAACAGCAGAACCTGACATTCGTGAACCGATAACAGAGGGCTGTGGCGAGCTTGAAGTGTGGAGGAGGGATGGGTTGTTCCCTCAACTTCTTGCTCACACTTTCTAAGAAACATGGTGAGAGCTCTTTTGTATTTTACATCAGCAGAAAGTAACTTACCAGTATCAGTAAACTAAACTTGCAATTATTACTGAAAAGAGCACAACTACAGCAGATTCAATCCAAAAAAATAAGCAAAAAAGCGCTTTTAACACCACTCACCTCTGCCTCAAACGGATCACCATTAACATACAAAGTGTAACTGCTGACCAACGCTGGCGGCTCACTTGCAACTTGCCATTTAGCAGGCCACGTGATCATGACAGCATCCATTCGGTTGCATGTCACAAGAGATACTGCTGGTCCACCAGAGGACGAGAATGGTGGGCACGTAATAACCTAGTGGAAGGAGAATCCAGTGTGGGATCAGTGTCTTTGAAACTTCCAAAATTCTAAAAAAAGGAATCAAATACACTTAACCCTAGAAGGCATGAAGAAAAAAAAGTTACACGAAGGCATGAGGGGGGGTCAATCGGACCCCCCCCCCGCTAT
>JAOEJI010705145.1:0-14551 GCA_025448255.1 Umimayanthus chanpuru
TGGAATGGCGTTCTGTCCATTCCGGAATATGAATGCGGAATAAAAGAACGCGCGCATTTCACATTCTGGCCATTCTCTTTCCAGAATTGTGAATAAAAAAACGCGCTCTTAATACTACTGAAACCCGAGATAATGGCCGGCCTTATGAACCACCTGGCTCAGGAAAGGAGTTAGATAATCCAGCAGTTACCTTGCAAGATTAGTCCAATCGAAACCTACAACCTGCGTTATTGATCGGGGATTTTCTCCATACATACCAAATCCAGTCAAGAGATAATCACATGCGGAGTGGGGGCCGCCTATTCCTTACCTGTTATCGTCAGAGTCACCACATCCACTCTGTAGTCGCCCAGGTGATAAACTTCCGGCGGCAGTGTTTTGTTCAACCCGCTTACGAATTCCTTCTTCAGATCAGAAAGTTTCTGTTCGAAGTCGAGGTTAAAGTAGAGGAACATCTCAACTATAACGCTGCCTTCCCTGAAAGAGATCAACAATACAAACCGACATGAAAAATGACTTCCGGTTGGCAACTTATGCCGCAAGCAACAAGTTTCAACTAATATAGAACTAGAACTAGAAAACTCGTCCGCTTGCTATGTCGAGTTATAGAAGCACGCGGGAATTTGTAATTACACTTCTCTCGTGTACTTACAAATTCCCAAGTGCCTCTATAACTCGACTTAAGTTCTTATAAAAGTTATTCTTAAAAAGCCATTCTTAAAAAGTCAAATTGAAGCAAAAACTTGGGAAAATCACCTATTTTCGAAACTGCAAAATCAATTAAGAACATGTTGTGCCGTAGCTTTCGTGCCTTTAAAGTGATTTATTAACGTCATCCCAGCCAATAAGAACGCTCGTTACATATGCTTTATTCTATAAGCATGATTGAAAAACAACTTAACAGTTTATAAGTACATAGACTGGCTCAAAACCTCTATAAATATATTGCTTTATCGTTACATCTTTCAAATGCTTCTTTCATAACCCCTGAAAACCTATCAACACGTGACAATACCAACACATTTAAGTCAAACAAGTCTGGTATAATCATGTCCAGTATGAGCACAGTGTTAGCTTCTGGCTTTCAAATAACAATGCTCATTATAAAACTAAGTAAAAGAGGAAATATAAAGGCCATCTGAAAGAGAGTAAAATTAAATTTTGAAAAGCAATATATGTAGCTGTTCTTTTCATTCTCAGCTTTCATGCTATCAACAAGAATAGACAGGTAGACAAACAGACAGAAGAAAAACAGAAAGACAGAGAGATAGACAGGCAGACAGACAGACAGACAGACAGAAAGATAGATAGACAGACAGATAGACAGACCTAGACAGATAGGTAGGAAGGTATAGGTAGATAGATAGACAGACAGACAGACAGACAGATAGATAGATTGATAGAGGTTCTCTTAAGTACTTACTCAAATTTTCGAATTTTGCAGCTCTCGTACACGTGTGAAAAGACACCCGACTTTCGGAAGATCAAGTTTACCTAAAAAATGCATGGAAGGCGTTGTTGTTTAGCAGATCGAGAGATGACAATAGTTACCCAGTCCTGTTTTGTATCTAAAAAAGGTATAACAGGCTACATGATTGGCTTGCATGCGCTACTGAAAACGTGAAATCAGTTTTTACACACAGCGTATATTTTGTAACTACCATTAGCATTATACTTCTTAGTTAAGGGCAACTCATAGTGAACGTTATTTGAATAAATAGATAAATAAATAACAAAATGCACAAAATTGATTGAAAATTACTCTAATATCTGTGCTACAAGAACAACCTCCTGATTGATACAGGTAACAAATTTGCTCCATCTGGAAAAGACATCTATCCATTAAAATAAAAATGTTAGTTCAAAGTGTTTGAATGGTTAAACACTTCCTAACTAGTTTATAAGTGTTCGTGTGTCGTCTGGCTACAAAAGCTCAGTCGTACCAAAGGCAATCTAATGCCTAATCTTTGCTAACAAATTCACTTGGTCTGAAGCATAGAAACAAAGAGGTTGCTCTTCCACAAAAGTTATAAATGCTGCTGTACATCTGTGTAATGCATTTACTTACTCCATCTTCCAATGCCGTTTTCAACTCGTAGAATTCCCTGGACGCATGGTTCTTCAAAACAGGTGTATAAGTTTCGCTCATTAGCCTACATCTAAGCTGATAGACCTTGACAGCTGTAAAGCAAATAAAGTATTGATGCAAAAGTTTTAATTTGTAACAACTAGCGGCAGTTCTAGTAGTTACAAACATTTATAATTGAAGACAAACAAATGATAAGCTAGTAGAATAATCTCTAACAGAAACCACCATCAGATATATTACGATATGGGAAGGTTGTAATGATGCCTTGCAGCCCCCATTTTACCCCTTCAATGTACCGTATCCCCCACCCTCTCCCCCCAGGTATGATGTCATGTCTGACACTTATGAACAAAGGCGGGTGATGAGAGCTACTTGCAAACTGATCAATCAACAACAAACATGTAAAACAATGATTGACCTTTGAGTTCCCATAGCCAAGTGAGTTCATGGTACCGAATCATATCTTTGTTACTCACAAATACTATACTCGTTCGAAAGTAAACAAAATATTACATCTCCAAAACAACATTTATGTTATTCGTAACTATAAAATAATATTTTGAATAGTCCTCTGGGTTGTAATTCATATAGTCACCACGTTCAAAAAATTTGTTTCACTCTTTTCTTGTTGATTGTTTTGGAATTAAAACTGTTGCTTTTATTGTCGTTAGTCGTCGTCGTTGTTGTTGTTGTTGCTGTTGTTGTTGTTGTTGTTGGTGGTGGTGGTGGTGGTGGTATTGTGAAAAGCAACTTTCGTTGCTTTTATTGATTTTTGCTAAAGCCAATCTTGTATCAATACCGGATACCAAGTTTAAGTCTTGTTTCTTTGTTTCTTTGTTTTTCTGTTTGTTTGATAAAGCTACTTGAAACACTTTTCATATCAATGTCACAGATAGTTTTTACTCTGAGTTTCTATTGTAAGACAAAGCTCGCCCTCGTCAATAACCTAAACACGCAGGGAAACAGATTTCCAGTAAACCTGTCTTCTAGATACACCAGCTTTAAAAGCTCAATTCTAGTGTATTACGGAAGACTGAAACTCGCCATGGTTCGTATTGATTGGTTACCACAAAATGCCAGGGGGTTTTCCAGGTTAGTTCGCTCATTGTTCCAGTACCTAGCCCCTGATTGTCTTTGACGGTGAAAATAATAAAATCAAGTCGACTCAATCATTTTAGCAGCAAAGGTTTAATAAGCAGTCACAACGCTACAAACATCACCAGCTTTTCAACCTTTTCAAGGAAACAGGACGAAAATCCTCAGAAAAACTTGCTGTGTAGTTAAGTCTACCTTAAAAGCAATTGCAAATCAAAAGCTTCGCCAATCTGTAAGCTAGTTTTTGTAGTACAGATTTATTCTCCCCAAAATTCCAAAAGAGATCAAGGATTACAGGGAAACAATTTCATTTTCCAGGAGTTTTCCAGGACCATGGAGGAAAATTACAAAATTCCAGGAGTTTTGCAGGAAATCCAGGAGTCCAGGAGCTGTGCGAACACTGACTCGTAAAAGCTGAAGCAACAAGCTTCATTCAGAGCAAGTCAAACGCAAAGACAATCGTGACTGACAAATTTATAAACCGCATGCACTTACTTCGACATTTTCCCAGAGCATTGTACGTTCCCGGTTTTATGCAGTCGCATCCGTGACCCCCCTGGTAATTCTGGCAGGTTTGTGTTTTCTTGTCACAGGGGTTGGCAGTCACATGGCACTCGTCCTTGTCTGATAACAGTGGAACAGAATCAGTGCTTAGAAGTGTTTAATAACGATTCAGCAAAACACTCCAAATTGTTAAAAATAATAAAGAAATGGTTGAGACATCTCGTGTCTAACTATTACCTACATTGAACGTGTAACATTTTACCACAATATTACTAAGAGGAAGTCCCAGACATCAAATGTGATTTTCTTAGGGACAAACAAAAGATTACAAAATACATAAATATTAATAATAATTGTAAACGACATGGTAAAAGTCTGATTAATTAATAGACTATAAAGATTTTGAGCCAGAATTGCAGAAATGCATTGCATATTAAATTCCAAAACACTCATAAAGACTTGAATTAAAAACAGATCAAACTAATAAGAAAAACTAGCATAAACGTTTTAGCAAGATAACTGCTCTACCACAAACAGTACAACGACACCAAACATTAGCGAAAAGCACGTCAGGAAAACTAAACTGTACGAAGGTATTCGTACAAAACAAATTTCCGGTCGCTGATATCTTTCGTCATAGATACTAGAAAACAATACAATAAAGTGATGTTGTCGTTACGGTGAAAGTGTATACAAAATTGAAAAAGTGATTCTATGCTTGAGTAAATAGAGATATTTGAATAAGCCCGGTCTGTTCAGGAAATTCCTTATATGCTAGTTTCTAAAACTATACGTGGCAGAAAGTGTCGTCTTCTAGATAAAATACATTTCTGCAACGCGAATTATTTTCTTGAAAAACACCCAACGCCTTAGTGTCGAAACCGTTACCTCCAAGTAATTAGAAACTGCTTACCAATACACGTTGATTTCTCCTTGTTCAACTCAAATCCTGATTTGCACGTGAGGGGAGGGGGCGTGTAGTTTGGTACCACAGTTGCCATGAGTGCTAGAAGCTTTGCGATTGGACGGTCACTTGACAAATCGTTGTCCTGCATTATCAGCGATGATTCAAACACGGTGTAGTTCTCCAGGGTCTTCATGAATTGTGCATCCCAACCAAAGATGAAAGAAATATTTGTCAAGGAAATATTAAACAAAGCCTGAATTATCTCAATGCCCGTCCTATTTTGCAGTGAGTCAATACTGATGCCTCGTGATGTTGCAAGCTGGGCAACAGATGACGATTCCATCTCCGTCTTCATTGTTACCAGGGGAGTCACCTTGATTAACATCAAGGGAACAAACGCATTAAGCTTCATGTTTAGAATCAAACTAGTTGTGGACTCCAACAGAACTGATAGACGATCTTCAGTTAAATTTAACGAGTTGGAAAAGCTCTTGTAGGATTCGGAAACAATAAACGGCACAGTTTTATGCCATTGCGAAGGAACTAGGTTTTCAAATTCGTACGAACTGACACCCAACTTAGCAGCAATTGAAAACGGATCAAAATTGATTTTTCTTCCTAAAATACTCAAAGATTTCAGGAATATGTCAATAATCTTCGTCGTGCATGGATTTGATGACCCGCTGCATACATCAGTAGAGGTAACTGTAAACATCTCAAGCACACGAGACAAAAGATTTTGACGGTATGTGTTCAGGTAAGAATCGACATTCCTGGAACGGATTTCTGCAGCAATTTGTGAATAGGTCAGTTTGTCTTGAACATCGGAAAGAGACATACTAACAAGGGTGGAATAGTCCCTGAGAGAGAATGCTCCGATGATTGGCCACTCATCCAGGGATACATTAAAACCCCACAGTATTTTCGTCCAAGAGATGTTTATTTCCGCTTCCCAGACCTCCAACATGGGAGCCGTAGCGTTGATTGTTACAGAGAAGTTGGCAGCCAAGTTTTCCACGTTACTGGTTCGTAGTGCTGTTACCAAGGCGACGGGTCTACACGTGGTGATGTCACCATAACCAATCATTGCTTTTGTCAAATTTAATGGTCGAGTATTCATCAACTGGATTCGTGTCATTCCACAATCTGACGGAAGTTCCTCTAACGTGTAGTTCCCAAGCACTAAGATCGCTTCTGTTTCAAATTCGAACAAAAGTGAAAGCTCAGCAGCAGTAACTTTCAGAATGTCGTTAACAAAGCCCATCATTGTCCCGCTTTTGGGAAACAGTCCATTTTCTTGTAGGATATCTGAGATACTTTTATCTTCAGCGTAAGTCTTGCCTTTCCAAAGCCGAGGAACATAAAGATCCCAGAGGGATTCTAGCTGAGTCAGCGTTTTTGTACCAAGATCACTTTCCTGAAGCAACATTAAAAATGTTCTAGAGTCTACTTCCAGTTTAGTTTGACCAGCTTTTATGATTTCGTTCCGTAACATGGGCAGCATTTCGTGCCATTCAGTTGGCGCTAGATTATGTAAATCCCTAGTTTCTATTTCAATAGCAATTGCAACCGTATCAAATGAAATTACGAACTTCTTCTTGAATGAATTCAGAACTAACTGAAGAATTTCAGTTAAGTTAGAACGAGTGATATCGCTTGGAGTAACTTCCAGTAAAGATGATATTTCATCATCATTGACATTGAAGATCTGATACATTTCACTTTTTGTTGCGACTTTGAACTGTTGTAAAACTGAGTCCAACGCACCACTTGCCTTTAGCTGCAGTGAGTGAGTAATGAGCTGTTGGAAAGTCATGGCCTCCACTTGTACAAGTGTCTTCCCAGGAACATTTGACAGACTGACGGCATCCAGTACTGTCCAGGCAGACATGTGGACACCCAGCCATCTGGCGTTCAATCTCCAAGGAAGTCCTGTAGCTTGTTCTACAAGTTCCACAAGCGATGCTGTTGTGTTTGTAAGGGCAGTAATTTCTCCTTTGCTGCTGCTAATCGTCTGCACCTCGGATGACACATAAAACGCTGTGGCTGAACAAGATGGCTTGTGTGTCTGAATCCCCACGACGAAAGAAGTCAGGTTGAAAGGCGTTAGAGTCTTGGTGTAAACTTTGCTCATTTTACAATACGTCAGCAACTCCGTGATTTTCATGGTCTTTAGGACGTTCATCTGTACTACGTTCAAGTCATAAGCGAGAGAAATACCTTTCTCGCCGAATCCAGTGGCATTCAAGATCACTTCAAGTGCGGTCATTTTTGTGTAAACTGCATCTTGAGTACTACTGTTCGTTAGCCAGCTCTGTATTTCGACTTTTTCAAACTTTTTCAACATTAAGAGCAATGGCACCACCTTGGTTGCTATGAGAATGTTGAGGTGTTCAATGGTTGACGAGTTTGCAGTAATGTCGAGGAATAAGTACATGTTTGTTACACTCATTCGCAGTTTTTCAGCCTGCAACTTCACCACTGCGTCAACAACGGGAGGAACAATCTGCTGCCACTCTGATCTCGGTAAATTAAACAACTCCTCCTCTGTTAGCTTCAGTGTGTTATTAATGTCTGCTAGTGTGATTTCGAAATGGGCGACTGTTGCTTGGATGAATTTGGTAACGAGAAGGGAAGATGACGCTTTCTGTAAATCTGCCTCAGTTGTGCTTGCGTAAACTGCCACAGCAGATGTCGAAATGTTCAACAATTTTTCCAGCAGTGTTCGAACCTCAACACGATGTGTTTCAATGGTTGAATCTAGACTTCCATTTTGCTTCAAAGTATTAATTAAATAAATGGCATGGCTAACAGAATCATCGAGAATCAGGGTTTTGTCTATACCGGAGAGAGAAGCAAGCTCTGCTATTTTAACACAGTCAATAAACTCCCATTCAGACAAAGAGGTACTGATTGCTCGGTACACTTTACGCCACGGCAGTCCGGAGAAAATTGTAAGTAATTCAAGCACTGACATATCAGTCACGTTAACCGGTGTTACCTGAGTGAGAGTCGTTATCGATTTTCCTTTTATTGTAACCAAGATCGGACATTTAGAGGCCTCGGAATTGGAACCTGCAATAACGGACGAAACGTTAATCAGCGTTCGTTCAAACAAGTCAGGGATGGTGTAACCGTGACACATGTAAGTTATCTGACCAAATGTTGTGCGGTCGATTGTACGAACTTGTTCAGTGTTCAACTGGTACAGTAACCCGAGGTCTTGGGCTGTGAACTGGGTCACTTGGTAAGCCAAACTGGCAATGGTTGTGATATTTGATTGGATCGACAGATTGTAAGAAGATATTAAGTAGGAAGTGACATTAACATCCAGCAGTTCCTTTTTGGGAAAAATTGGGAAGGTTTCTTTTTCAAACTCATAAAGTGTGGCATTGTACATGTCACTGACAGACTTTCGGACAAGCTGAGCCAGCGAGTCATTTGAGGCCAGCTGCAAAAGCTGGACATGCGCAGACACACTTTCCTTCACAATGGAGTGGACGACAGCCTCCCAGTCGTTTGCGTCATAGGTAGACCAAAGGTCGCTTGTCGTGACTTTGAGGTTGGCAGCAACCTTGTTGATATCTACCCGAAACTTTAAACACACAACTCGAAGCAGCTCCTTTTGTATCTCACTATACGGAATTTTTCGCGTTTCAAAGCTTGAATGATCTTTCATCTCTGCCAGCAGAGTGCTGTTTATCTCACTGGGTGACAATGAGTACAGCCAGGTGGAAGAAAGATTTACGGAAGGCATCTTAAATATTGCGCGAGTTACGTAAGAATTAACATAATCGGTTACTTCTTTTAATGTTTTTGTGTAAGTTGCCTCGACGGTCCATAGATTTGAGCTATATACTCTTACGTGTTCTGGTGTTACTGTTGTGATTTTGGGATCACTTTCCAGTAAAGGGTTTAATGTATCCCCTGGAGTGTAAAACACTTTCATATAGAAAACAGGCAGAGTCAAGATTTCCTGTCGTCCTTGAGTTCTGTTTAGGAAACACGCAAGAAATAAGCCAAGCACTATGGACAATTTTAAGGAACGAGATTGGTTTTGACGTGTCATCTTGGAAACTCGTACCACTTGCAACTGTGTAGGGAAACAAACAACACTGTTTAGTATCTTTAAATGTCATGACAGTCAACGCACGGGACGTGATAACTGTTTTCAGAAGCCAAGACCTCTGTGGTAGTTTAGACATTTGGATAGATCTTACAGACTTAATTTACCTGATAGTACAAACAGCTAATACATTTACCTGCAACACAACTAATTGATTTATTCAGAATAAAAAAATATCCAGAACCACAATATATCCATGAATGGTAAAATCAACAACAAAGATCTTCTGAAAACGGTCTTTGCGACACTTTCGCAAACTGAAATTCTATATGTTTTAATTGTAATCGCTTTTTGAAAGGGAACCTATCAGACCACCGAACACTTTCAGAATTTTGACGCTATTAACTTTGTAAACTCGTCAGACACTTTCTACTTTCTCTTCTTTGAAGCTCAACACTTTTCTAAAGAATAAGTCTTAGAAGTCTTAGAAGTTTGATCTTATTCACTGCAATTCAACCTGCTTTCACGGAGTTAATTTATGCATTCAAAATGCTATTATATTGCTTACTGTTTGTTAAATTGTATAGTTAACATAAAAGGACAAAGCTGTCGAACTATCTATTTGTCTTAAACAAGAGTCAAGGATTTCTAAATTAAAGACAAGAAACTCGTCGCATACACCCACGAAGTTATTTGTTGGTAGATTAAGCTCTCCTTCCCGCAAATTTAGTATGTACAAACAATATCATAAAATGCAGTGATGAATTTTTATTATGAAATAGCAAATGCGTATAAATGAACATCAAAAAAGGAATAGAATAGTCTACGTTGGACAACACTGGCCCACCATGGCGTCTGTTAGCTCAACTTCTTTTCCTTTCTTACTCTGATTGGTTTCGACACGTACAGTTCAACATCAGACCCGGGGTTGCTCGAAAATGGGTTAAATTTATCTCGAGGCTAGGCGAAACCCGAGACTAAATTCCTTTATCTAGAAACACGTCCGGTCTTTCTTAAAGTACTATTGAAGTATACTCCAAGGAAACTTAATTACATAAACACAACATTAAAGTTCAAATATTCTTTGAGAAGGTAAACCCAATCGAAGGTTAGAAACTTCACCCTGGTTTCGAGCTACCATGCCCAAAGGTTCAAAATTCTCCTTCAGAGTGAAAACTGCTGCGCGACCTGACGTATGTCACGTGCTAGTAATGAGCCAATCAGCGCGCGTTGTCTTAGCTGCTCAAAAGGCGGCATCCCAGAAGGCATCGCGAGATTAGAAACAAACGTTATTCGATATGTTCGTTCCGCTGAGGAAGTGAATTCCGTAATTAAAAGGATAAGATAGACGAGTTCTAGTGATTTCATTCAACAAAGGAATGCCTTTCCAACCCATTTTCAATTCGAGCTGACAAATCAATTTAATGTACTCACGATCTCTTTCATAAACGAGTACAATAACAAAATGGCAGCCATGTTGAGACCATTTTGCGCGCGCGAGGTTTCCTGGGATGGTGTCATACGATCAGTTCAGTCAGGTGTTCCTAAAGCACAACAGCCGATCACCTGGTAGAGGCACCAGTACAGACTGCATCTCTCCTTCGATATTACTTTCAATTAAGTGCAGACAATTGTGCTAGTGTACCAAAATTCAGATGACTTCTAGTTTTTTCTGGTACAGTAAAAATTTCAGCACATGATATGGAAACTGGTTTGTTTCATATTATTTTTCTCAAGAAGGTTTAATGGTAGTAAACCAAACATCAATCGCTAAGAAGTGCATCTAGTCTATTTTACCATTACTGTGTACCTGTATCGTCACCATTTCAGAACTAATATCTGTGGATGCCATTCGAGTCCTTACAACTCAGTGTACAATAGATGCAAGGAGATCGTTATTCCGTACACATAGCAGTTAATGTCAAAAGACAAATGTTTTCTTTTCGAGTCTTGTCTCACGGTTCATACCAAATATGAAAATAAAGTGGAATCTTTTTGGAATTACAAAGCAGTTCAATTTGAGCGAGTTCTTTCCGACTAAAAATCTAAATTGTTCAAAGAACTATCACAGCCAAAACTGTAAGTATTCGAAAAAGTATTTCGCAAAAAAAGTACCAAACTAGTGTATAAAATCTATCTTTTGCAATTAATTTCTCTCGGACCGTCAGTATTGGGATATGCAAGTGAGACAAATTTAATGATGTACTTTAATACTTGTCGTCTAATTTCATAGCAGTTTGGCAATGAATGTTTGGGTTTTGACAGACTGCTGCCACATACTGGAGAATGAAAGGTCTCTGTTTTTATGGGAAACGAAATAGCTTGAAGGAATCACACTGCATCATCTTTGACTACATTTATCCCTTTGTCGAAGAAAACCAATATTCTGTTTTTGGTTTCCTGTCTTATGGCAAAACATTTCCACTGTTTGTAGCTAACTGTAGTTTGTATCTCACCTAATTTAGCATTCGACCAAAACCGTTCAGAATAACTAACCTTCACACTAAACACTGACTCCGTTTAGTTCCTATTTTGTATCTGATGTTGTAATACATTGGCCAACACCACAAGGCATATCGCAAATCATGTAATCTGATTGCTTCCGGTACTCACCGAACAATATCATTATATTCCTTATGAAGATAAGAATGCTCTCATCACGCTTTCGATGAAGAAGCTACATGTGAACCTTGCAAACCGGTCGCTCTAAGACGTGTAATTTGTAGAAACTGTTTTGCACCAGTGGTGGCCAAACGGCTGATGCAAATCGGCCACTTATCGATTTTCTGTTAATTTATCTGGTCTGGATACACAAGTAATCGACAAGAGGCTGAGTGTTGAAGAGAAACAAGAACGCAGCTCTATTTGTACGGTTTGTAAAGCTCGAACAGCCCCAAGGATTGTTTAGTTTCTCTTTTCCTATCGTCCGTTCGACCCACGTCATTCAAACAACAATAGAAGCGATCACAGTAATCATAACAACTTTCACGACCCAGTGATTGGTGAATAGTATGTCTTGATTCTCATCTGGTCGATACTGAAAGCATGAACGATTTGTATTGATATCAACAACGGCTAAATTAGCTATCCTTCTCGGACCGAAGTGCTAACCAAAACAAGTTTTGACCGCAATGTTTTGTATTAAATCATACTATCTGATCTGAACCAAAATGCAGTGGATTGGAAAACCCTAGTTTTGCATACCTTATGAGTTTGGACAGCAATATAAAGTTATACACAAACATGGTCATATTTACTTTTTTCTTTTTTTAAGAAATTGACACGCAAAATTCTTACAAATTTTTGAAAGTAATTTTGCTTTATATTCTTACAAAAACGTCCTCTCTCAATATTTATTCTGAGCGCAGCTGTAATAATTTGAGAACTCCGCAAGACAACATTGACTATCTACAGCGAAAAGTGGTGCTGATCCTAAATGTATAATTAAGTTTAGTTTGATCGTAAGTCCGGTTTAAAAACTGCCGACCTAAATTCCCCATTTGCACGTATTCATTCCCACGAGTTATGTTCCACGTGAAATCATTGATTAGTGCGAAGTGGTTTCGCTACCAAAAACAGACATGGCTTCCTAGCAACTCCGCGAGTTTCATATTCTGCAGGTACTAACCGGTTGTAAATATAGTTTCCATAGTCTAAGAAACATACTGGTTCGAAATGTTGCTTCAGGAGAATTCCGTTCTGTGATCTATACTCTATTCATCATGAATGCTAAAGAGACAAGTCAAAAACACTGAGAAGGTGCACAGTTTAAGTAATTCTATGGTTTGGAACTTTGAGTTGTGACACCAGTCGTTTTGTTACTTAGCTCGCTGCAGTTGATTAAATCTTTTACAGAACGTCGTGTCCTCGTTTTTCGTGCATTTTGTTCCGTACAAAATACCTACGAGTTGCAACGGAAATAACTGAATCCATAAACGTTTTGTAAAGTTGAGATCTTTTCTTGATTTACTTTACAAAGACTTAAGGAGTGCAATGTGTAGATTTGAAACAAGTTATCTAGTGAAATGTCTCTTCACAATGGTCGGTTCTAGCTCGTTCGCTACACCATGTGCGAAGTCAGACAATAATAAGCTAACTATCAACTTGTATTGTAAGATTTTAAAAGGTGTAGCTATCTTTTTCAAACGCCAATGACTTTTTTGTTGTTAAAACTTGTTTTCTGCGTTTCCGTGCAACGACACAACAGTTTGGTAAGGTGGCGGTAAAGAAATCTCGTAAACACGCTTTTATAACAATTTTGTGCACTTTTTTCGCACATACCTTCAACTTTCGTGTTCTTCAACGGCGGAATGACCGCCAGTTTATGATCGAACCCAGAATGTTTGTAGGTAGTCCGAAGTTTTCAACCACAAATCAAGGAGTTAACCCGACGAATATAATCTTTTTAGTGCAGCTCTCCCACTGATAGCTCAGTCGCTCTAAATTATCCGTCTCTCAAACGGAACATGATTTATTCTGGAATGCACCTGGTTCAGCTAAAAATATAAACAATTTCGGCGGGGTGCACTCTCATCAAAAGAGGGCGAATATAATTTACATATTTAAGAAAATTTGCGTTTTGAGAAGAATTTCAGAAACAATTATTGAAGACAGCGTTTAACATAACTCATTTTGACAACTTTTATTTTGCACAAAATTGGGAACTTCAAGAAAAGGTAGAATATATTCGTGGCTTGTTTTATTTGAGTGCGCTGTTTCCGTCACTTGTTTTGAAGTAGCATAGTAACACGTTTTGTCTCGAAACAATAGTGTTAGCTTGAGACCTCATTCCACAAAGGAAAATCAATCAACTGTATTTCATCATGTAGTTCAATTTAGTCTCTAACTGACAGAAACTACTAAACATATCGTAGCATAATTAATTATTAACACGTCACACCTGACAAACAATCGAGCTTCAACAACCATTCCCAAAACTTGTCAAAACTTGTGCTTCATTTTAAAGATCGGTCAATACTCATTTCTATATGGAGATCATTTGCCTGCGGATGGTTGCAGTAGTTGAAAAAAGTCTGACCTTCTAAAACAGAAACAGATTCAATGACAATTTTCATGAAACAGAAATAGATTTCAATGACAAGTTTCATGAAGCATGCAAACAAACAAATACGAGATGAAACAGTAAAATTTGTTAACCAAACTATCGCGTGTCAGGCTCAAGGAGAAATTCTAAAAAGCGATCCTCGAATTTAAGATGCATTACAAATGCAGTGTTATCGTGTCGAGTTCATCAGAACTAATACTGACTCATATACATAATCTCCCAAAGTATACTTTGCACTGATACTGGGAATTGTAAAATGAGTGATTTCGTTCTTGAATCTCGGATTGACTGTTAGGTAAACGGCAATTCGTAGCGTGACTAACTTAGAAAGAGCCATTGTAACGTCACGCGTTTTAGGTTGAATCGCAAATAACAAACTTTGTAAAATATCTCCATGGAAATAAACTAACAAATACAATGAAAATGACTCCCTACCCTGATGTTGATAAAATATCATCAATTTTCAAATATTTTCTACTTGTACCACTTCATTTTAGAAATTCGACCAATAAACAGCCAGTTTATGCGCCTGCTCAGCACAGCTTTGCCCTTTATACAAGAGTGTTACCTTGCACTGAAATCACACACATATTTTAGAGACACAGTTTACAAAAATTACAACAAAAATGCTACAGTTTTCATCTAGAAAAGAAAACGAAACTGATTCAAACTCTTTGTTTTTTCTGTTAGAGATGCAAACCGTTTGATAGTCGCTAGTTGAAACTTTGTTGTTATTTAAAGAGTATACACCTTATTCCAAAAGCCTGGAGCGAGCATGGAGTCGGGGCATTGTGGACAGAATAAAAGAATATTCTTTTGTCCTGT
>JAOEJI010706256.1:0-14546 GCA_025448255.1 Umimayanthus chanpuru
AGAAGCTCGAGGCTCTAGAGGGGGGTTTTCTAGAGAGGGGGCTTAGTAAAGGGGAGGGGCTTATTAGAGCTTTTACGGTATAATTGGTCATTGAATTTCTTAAAAAAAGAGAGCTGATACAATGTAAACAACACATTACTTGATTTCGAATGAGCTCTTACGATGGTCTTACAGAACTGGTTTGCGACGTAACTCCTGAAAAACGCGTTCACTATATAAAATAGTATTAAACTGCGTTTTTCCCCCAATAATGTCATCGGGTTACAACGCCCGCAATTTCTTAGTTACACATACAGCGGTATCTGTTAAACTAGTGAATCAAAGAGTTCGTACTGTTACCATTCTGAAGATCGTAGACGTATTGTTAACACAGTTTCTGAATCAAATGGTGTAAAGGATCTCGAAATGGAAACCCAAACAAACAATAAACAACAGACAAAATATAAGTATACAAAGATAAACAAACATATAGCAATTGCTACATAAATAGAAAAACCGAAAACATGTTTTAAATTTTTTGTGAAAGCTTTCAAATCTTCGGACGATTTCGCAATATACACTTACTTTAATTTTAATGTGATTTTTTGAATTGGTTGTCACAGCAACTGTCAATCACAACAAACCAACTGAGGCTGCTAAAGTTCAAGTAGAGGCCGATGCCAGGTATCTGGACAAACAGGAAAGGATTCATCTCGACACAAAGGAAAAGATTCACCTCCGTAAAGATCAGAACGTTATTGAGGTTGTAAACGAACAGCCTTCGTTAGCCGCTGAAAGCCCTTCAAAAGGTATTGAAAAAAGTAACGCACTAAGGAAAAGCAAAAAGCTTTCCATCTTTAGGCGATCTAAATATTTACACGGCAAGCGTTTAAATCCCTTCCTGTACTAATGATTCGATATATTAACGTTTACATAGAAACTGATCGGCTCAACCAATTCACTTATCTTAAGCCGGGGATACACCTGGCGATCTTGTATGCGGATCGCAGCGATTGGCAGCCTGCGTGCAGGCTCTCCTTGCGGATTTGAGATGTAGTTTGGGCACAAAAATGAGTCACTGTGCGAAGCGGGCGGAGGGGGGAACGGGAAGAGATTCCCACACGCTCGCCGGAGCGAATCGCCGTTTCATTCAACCAGGCAAATGTTGTGATTTTATAACACGACTAAGAGTGTGGTTTGCTTCCACAAATGCCCTGGAAACGAAAAAGAGCGACAATTGCAAGAAAAATCGCTATGTGTGCCCCATGCACCACTGGCGATCAAATTCACTGCGATCGGCGTATAAAATCACCTCTCCGCAGGGGAATGAACTGGTACTTGCTTTATGTACATAGTAAAGGTGTAACTTGCAAATAGATTCGCTCAGGAACAAAAAGTTCTATCCTGTTACAGTTATTGAGATAAACTCATTCTGTAATGGCTCATGGCGGAATGGAATTTTGACGGGTATTTTGACTCAGAGTTTAACCAAAATGATACTACCAGAATGAACCTCGATTTGGCGTTGCTTAAACACCATCCAGGAAAGCGGAGTAGTTGTTTGTAAGTTTCTACTCGTCCTCAGTCGTATTTTGAATCGCCCAGCGGATTCACCAAATGAAACTACATCCAGGAACCAAGAAGTTCTATTTCTTTTACGAAAGATTGACTATAGTTTATAAAGATTTCCGAAGATTTTCCGTTAACTTCCCAAGATTTTTCGGAAAATTCAAAAGCTTTTTAAAAGGATTTTTTGGTCTATATGATAAATAGAAAAACCACTCGACCACTTGAATGTATGAACTTTAACCTCGTGCAAAAACTATTTTATTTGATGCGTTCGCTCGTAAAATATTGTTTTACCACCCGAAAATAAAATCAAAATTCTAGTCTACGCACCTCCATGCAATAACAAGCCAATATCCTTTGTTAACTGCGATAGTTGTTTTGGTAATACTATCGTAAAGCTTTAACAACAAGAACCAAATCAGGAAATAAAATTGAAATGTTTCTTTTTTTGAACACGTGTAACAGCTTAGCACGATAGTTTAACTGAAAAAGCTCGTGATACTCAACTTGCCATCTCATTACCAAGACGTGGCACAGTTTCAGAAAACTTATTTCAAGCCTTTGCTTGTATTTACTTTCACATGTCGCAGTCTTCGATTTTGATTGGTAAATTTATTGGAGCATAGTGCAATCAGTTAGTTTTGTTTCTCTTAAATATATAATGGCTTTCATCCACCAGTCGAAGGCAACATTCACATAAGCTAGAAAAGGTCCCGTTCATTTGATGTCTATCCTCATTATGGTCCAGTCGGCCATTATTGTTGGCATGGCGTCGCTGAACTCCGCACTGTCCATTCGTTTGGTTCAGACCTGAAAACTTGTTACGCTTTCATCTTTCGGCAAGGTAATGAATAGATACATTGAATGTGTTTCAAATGATATATTTTGAATTCTTAAAGAAGTTTACTTTCATATGTCAATTATGATTAGAGAAGTTTGTAACAAGACGGACCTACAGGCTGTTTTGTTCCTTAATTTTTTAAGCAACATTGTGTTTTTATTGTTGATTATTATAATATTTTTTCTGTGAAGTCCCTTATAAAAATAAATTTAAACAGAACAAAGGGTTATTGATACTATTGGTTTTCTATCTCGTGTAAATATGTGTCATGGTCATTAGTTGTTTTACTTTAATTGCATGGCGATAGTTATCAATTCCTGGAACGCGGAACTGAATGTCAAAATGGTTCCTTTTCTTCTCCCAAACTAATATTTATTAAGTTAGGTTTTGTATTTCTATTTCAGTCGCACCGATAAGCAAGTTGAGTTCCCCTCAAGACATAGGGTCAGCGGAGTTACCCAGTTCTTCGTCTGACGATGTTCACAACATCACCAATAATGTTGCAAGCTTGGACAACCAAAATATCGCCAGGTCTCAGAACCGCTCTGAAACTTCATCTACCACAGGAAAGTATTTTGGCAAAGATGACGGTTCCATAAATGGACATATCTCCAGCTTACCTCAGCGCTCAGAGAAACAAGACGTTGGTAAATATGACACAACGCCGGATCCCACCAGCACTCCTTTACTGACAACAAAACCACCTTCTATGCGAAACACCAACCGAACATTGCCAATACCGGCACCGGCGAGTCTGGTAGAAATATTTAACTTTAAGAATGTCTCCGAGGGAAAGTATAGTTCTTTGCGGTCGACAGTTCTCGACTTGGCAAGCGCAAGTCAAAATATTTCTTCCGTCGGCCAAAGTTTTGCTTCTGATGGTGTGGTGGCTGATCAGTCTTCAAAGACAATTTCATCATTGAAGACAGAAACTCCGTCGGCTGTGAATGTCTATGGTCAGGTGTCGAGAGATTGGTCGGAAATGAATTCGAGTAATTACCGAGTTTTGGTTAACTTTGAGGAAGACGAGAGCGCCAAGTCTTCTAAAGGTATGAAACAGAAGTCAAATGAAACAATTCCAGGTATGAAACGAAAAATGTTACCTTAAAAGCAGTGACATCCCACATTAACGCCCCCTGGCTATAACCACCCATATGCTAGCCCATCTACCTGTTTTAAAATAAATCTTATATTCCAGTTACAAGTACCCCGGATATACCCCCCCCATCCCCCCCACACGTATACACACGATAATTTAAAGTTGCTTTAAACACAACAGACTGTCAACTGCGTGTATAAGTACAAAGTCGTGTTTTATCTAACACTATTTAAAATCAAACGCTTTTATTTAATAAAAAACATTTCATTAGAGAGTACTAAGGCTCAGATTTGTCCAAATTCTAAGAACAAGCTAGAAACAAACTTAAAATCGGATCTACAAAAGCCAAAGTTTTCAAATTGGACAGCTACTTTTCATATAAAAATAATAACTACTTATTAACCAAGAGTGAGATCTGTACGAAAAACATCAAACTGAGTCCGAAGTTTAATATTCCCGTATAGATCGAACGTTTGAGGTTAGTAAGTTTTTTAGCTATGTGGCATTTTTTCCTAGCAAAAATCCGGTTATGCGCACGCGTAGATCATTAACAATAACCGATAATGCACGGATCCAGACCGCTCAAGAACCAATCAGAACGCGCGAAGTATCTTTGCCATATAACAAGACCAATTATAGAACCATTTGTGGCTGAATTTGTCGAAATGTTAAGGACAGCAATTCTTCGTCAAAATCAGGTTAGGTTCTTATACAAAAGAGTGTGCCGTATTGAGCACTTGTCTGCCACGACTGGTAAACAGATGTCATTAGCTTGGTTGGCGTTTTAGTTGGCGTTTTAGTTCTTTTACACCAGGTGTTGCTGTCTAATAATCAGGCAATATATGGACAAGCAAACACGTCACAACCGGAGTTAAAATACAGCAAGGATGCCCTACTTACTTGACTTGGGGTGTTCATTTGAGACAAACTTATAATAATACCGTAAAATCCCACATTAAAGTCCCCCCCCCCCGTTATAAGCCCTCCCATATATGAGCCCATGTACCAGATAACAAAAAAATAAAATATTTTGGTTATAAGCCCCCCTCCCCCCCCGATATAAACCCCTACATATAGGCTCATCTTAAAATCTACTTTAACGACGCCATATGCCACAGTATCTATTTTTAAATTATTCATTGTTCGTAACTTCTTTTTTTTCATTTATTTATTTATGTCCTAATGCTTAGAAAAAGGTTTACAAATAATGTACATTGCCATAGTATGTTAGTTTTAGTTTGTTTCTCAGATACGGTATCTGGTTGTTCCAAAACGTTTTTCTTATATCGCTTATGAGCCTCTCCGCATATAAGCCCCCCGCCTCAAAGGCCCGGTTGTTCGAAAGTGAGTTAGCTCTAACACAGGGTTAAATGTTTAACCCGCGATTGGGTTTACCTCCTTAAAGACTGATTTTGGGCTATGAGTTCGGGTTTACGTATTTGTTTTTTTCTTGGAGTTTATTTCAATAACACATAAGAAAGATCGGACGCGTTTCTAAATGATGGAATTTAGTTTAAAGTTTCGCCTAACCATTGGTTAAATTTTAATTACCCACTTTCGAACAAACGGGACCTGATGTATAAGTCCCCGTTTATAAGCCCACCCCAAACCCCTTACGAACCTAAATTAGCCAAGGGATTTTATGTGGGATTTTACATTATTTTTTGTTCAGTTAAACATTTCTGTGAAGAGTGAACGAGGAAAAATGGTGTGAAGTTCTTCAACAGCAGTTGGTGCCCCGTATATCTGTGCTTATTCGGGGTGCAGTGTTTAATGGTTCCCTAAAATGAGATTTTCTACATTTCAGGTTATTTGATCAACAAGACTATTCATTCCATTGCGAATGCCAGCGTCTCTGTCGGTAGCAATAGAAAAATAAGCAAGAATACTGACGGAACATCTTCCTCTGTTAACTCGGACTCGAACTTTAAAGAAACTGCATCAGTGGATCACAAGAGGAGCAAAGATATTACGATAGCTTACCAGTTGATGCCTTTGTCCTCCACTTCAACAAAGAATACTTCTAGGAATGGAGAAAGTTCCCGTAAAGTTGAAATGTCTTCTGGCGGTTACCAAAACACTAATTCAAATATTGAAAACAATACAAGAACTACAAATAACAACAAAGACAAACAAAAGGAAAGTTCAAAGCATGATTTGCTTGAAGGAGCTGGAGATTCTCATAAGCAGGCGAGACGCTCTGGACATAAAAATAAAATAACTGCAGCTGAAAACAGCAGAAAGTTAATGCAGAAACCTGATGCCTTCTGTAAACACAGCCCAATCTACCAGAACTATTCTTTGCTGTATGGTATCAAAGCTGGTAACTTCACTTTCCACGGAAACACTAAAGATATCGAGGCATGTCTTCATCAGTGTTGCCATGAAGAAAACTGTAAATTGGCTTTTGTCATAAGTCAGAAGTGCTACACCTTGGCTTGTATTGACAAGTACTGCAGTATCGTACCCGCGAGGAGCACTATACACAAGCCAGCGGTCGTCTTTGTCAGCAGGTCATCAGGTATTTCATTAGACAAATGTTTACCTTTCACAAGCTATATGTACTTTGAGGATAGTTTGCCACAATTGTTTTTAAGTATATATGGATTGAAGGCATCATTGTAATACAAGTCAGTTAAAATATACAGTAAATAAGTACATTTTTTAAGGGACAAACAATTTTATCTTGTGGGGTGTGTGGGTAGAAGAATTGTTTGCCTGTCAAGTTCTTATGTGCAACCTCATTGGCTTTAGAGAAGTTTGGTGTTTTCACAATTTCAATTCTTGCGACCTTCTCTTTCCCATCCTTGTTTTTCCCATTAAAATCTCAAAAGGAAAGAAATGGTTTGTGTCGAACTTTGAGGAAATTATTTACTTTTTATTTACTTTTTATAGGAGTCTTCTATACATACTTTACATATAATCGTAAATACAAAAACAAGTTTCGACAAATGAAATTTCTCCTTTTTTTGTTTCACTTCTATAAGTGCTGTCTTCTTTTCGTTCCCCTAATTCTTCTTCTTCTTCTTGTTTTTCTTGCTATTCTTTTTCTTTTTCTCTTCTACTTCTTCTACTTCTTGTTTTTGTTCTTGTTCTTTTCTTGTTCTAACATAGAAAATACTGTCTAATGAATGAATAGAAAGCACAAAACCTGTAAAGTAAAGCGCTTTGCACACTTCTCGCAAAAACCTATCTTAGATGGTAAGTAAGAAACTAAATTGGGTAACCTGCCGTTTTAAAGACACGAGTTTGTGCAGTTTTATCTAACTAGGTGCGTTAAAAGAAGAAGCTGCAGTTTTATAATAAGATTGGCAGTGGACAAAAGACATATTTCTGGACTGATTCTAAAATCTATCGATTGTTGTGGTTTCTCATTATTTATTGTTTCTCTGTACAGGAACTGGCGACATCGCTCCTCAACACGTTCCATCGTTGACCCACGATTCACCGGGGGGACTCTCTTACAATGTTACGCTACAAGAACAGGAGTCACCCCCCGGTGAGGGGTCATACACCTCAGGAGCTCTCAACATTCATAGAAAACCGGACTCGATGATCGTCCCTAATCGTGTGCCAACTGAAAGCGGCAGCAGTATTTCTCAGGAATGGAACTTGAAGAGCAAACACTACAAGCATCGCTCTCGCGAACACTTGCAAAAGAGAATAAAGAACGATGAGATAGTTCATGTCAAACCGCACAGAAACCACAGAAAACAAACTGAAAGAAGTAAATCTGCATCAAAAGCTAAAAGCCCTTTTAAAGTTAGCCACGTGGGCAAAAATGGTAAGGGAAAAACTACCCAAAAACCGCGGACGACATTGAAGAATGAAGAAAACATAAAATCCAACAATCTACCTGGTTTTGATAAATTGGATAATCTGCTGCGTCTATCTTTCACAAAAACCAATCACTCTGAAGAAGTGATTCAGCATTTAATTGACATTGGAAGAGTAACTATTGATACAGGAGCACGAATGTTAAATACAGAAAAGAGTAAAAAATTAGTTTCAAGAATGGGCGAATCTGCAAAACATTTAAGTGTAATTGGACAAAGACTTATTATTATTGGAAGAAAAATTCTTTCTCGAGGTGAGAAACTTGCAAATGCGACAGTGGGTGTACATATCAAAAAGAGCATTACAAATGCAAAAGACATAGAAAACAATTTATTTGCACATTTTGGAATTACTCCGACCAGTGTTTCAGAAACTTCCAGCTTGTCGTCTACTATAAGCATGCCAGTAATTAAGATGGTCTCCCTGTGCAGTCATGGCCCAACACATCATGGTGTGACGCTTCGAGGCGGTCTACGAGCAGGAAAATTTACCCTGCAAGGAAAAGTGGACTCAATTAAAGGTTGCGTCAAACGCTGCTGTGCTAACGAGGGGTGCAACCTGGCTTTCGTGGTACAACAGGTGTGTTACACTGTTGCCTGCGATAGTGCACTTTTGTGTGAGCTAGTGCCTGTGCGTCAGGCAAATCTGTATGAACCTCAAGTTGTGTATTTATGGCGCGGCATTAGACCTAAGAATCACAAGAAAAACTTGCTTAAATCTAACTACCACCAACGATCAAAAATTCAAACCAGATTTAAAACGCAAAGAGGTATTGTTCGACCCATCAAGAAACTTAACCGTCACCAGTGTTTTAAATCGAAGTTGCGTTGTAAGAAAACAATATTCATGCGCACGATGGAAAAGGGAACGTGGCTCTTTCTTGGGCTTCTAACAAAGGAACGACTTTGTCGCCTCTGGTGCTGCAAGATTCATGGGTGTAATGTAGCTTTGTACCTGCAGGGGAGGTGCTATGCTCTCGCATGCTACAGAGATCACAGAGGATGTCCATTGATACCGGATAGGAAGGATATCCCCCATATTGTCTTACGTAAAGAGGAATATCCAGCCCATTTGTCATGGAACCCGTCAATGGTTCAACATTTCGAAAACCATCTCGTTAAAAACAAAGATGAAACATTCGAAGATACAATCGGCAAAACGCTTGCAACTTGCCCTTATTCTAAACTTTACTCTCGAGTTATACTTCGCCGTGGAATGCAGGCGGGGGATTTCACGTATTTTGGAAAAGTAACAGACGTTAAACAGTGTCTAACATTTTGTTGCCAGACGTCCAGCTGCGACCTTGTCTTCATGCTAGATGGGGGTTGTTACCTAGTAAACTGCTACAGCGAACCGTTGTGTCGAGTTGTTGCTTCACATCAACACACCTACAAAACGCAAGTAATTTTTGTTACAAGGCGTTTTAATAAAGGAAAAAGAGTACTCCACACTGCTCAACATACTTTTCTTCAAGTAATCGGCAACAGACTTAAGGCAAACGTAGAAGAAGCAAATAGTTTGCAACAGAAAACTACTAAGTTGATGAGTAATACAAGTTATCGCAAGGGTGTGACACAACCAACTGTTGCAAAATCGAATGTCATTGAGGATAAAACTTACAATCCTACAAAGAAAACCCCATTAAAACCATCGAAACAGGTTAATCATTTGCCAGCAAATAACCAGACTAACGGACTTTTAAGCATGCAGCATTCCAAAATTGGAAAGAAGTCATCACCAGTCATGATAAAATTCGATTTTGGCAAATCAAATGCAACAAAGAAAATGAATGAACAGCTTTCCATAGTCTCTAAAAAACCAGAAGACATAAAAATTGATTTCATTGGCAGAGAGAAGCTGAATATTAAAGTAGATTTTACCGAATCTGAGCCAGATGATATGTCTGGCTCATATAGTTCCATTGAAATGACTAATTCAGGTAAAGATAGCATGCTTTCTAATGATCAATGGCAAATTAAAGGAGAGTCTGATAAAGGTGCTGTATACGTGCAAAGCAATACTAAAAGACCCCAAAATGAACCAGAAATGTCATTGGAATCTGAAACGAGAACTATTAGCCCAACAGTATTGGCAGACAATGTTACTTCTTCAAAGGAAAATAATAAAGCAGCTAAAGAGAGAAATTCACTTGGAACTTTTGTTAATACTGGAAATTTCGATGAAAAAGACTCCAAACAAAATTCTGAAATTTTGCAAGACAATACAGCTAATTCTTCGGGAGTACAAGATGCCTTGCCAAATTTTACTGCGCCAAGCATTGATAAAGTACATCACCTAGAGCCATCAATATCGTTATCCTCGAGACAGTATGCAACTGATCAGAAATGCTTCGTGGAAGAGATTCTCCACAACGTCACCCTAATGGGGGGATTTCATTCTGGTACCTTTACTGCAGTTGATTCCACTAAATCGATGGATGAATGTTCAAGCGCTTGTTGCCAGTCAGAAAGTTGTGATCTGGTCTTTATGGTTCTTGGTAGGTGTTTTATGGTGAGGTGTCACAATACTGAGCTGTGTCAGCCAGTCAAGGCGAAACACGTGGCACAGTTCCGACCCCAAATAGCCTATGTAGGACTAGTAACAGTTGGCTCTTCCAAAGCAACAACATCGAACAATCTATCGACAAAACAAGTAAACAGAACCAAAAACACCTTTACCTCCACGGATTATGCTGAAACAACACCTCACGATCCCCTAAAACTAGTGAGTACTTCTCATTCAAATAAAATCAGTAAATACATGAACCGTTATACCTCACCAAATGAAAACACAGATACAGTACACAACAGAGGAGCTCAGTTTAGTACAACCTCAACAGAGTGTATAGCAGGTGAGGTAATGTCGAACACAACGCTTCGCCAAGGATTCAATGCTGGCCACTTTTCTTACCAACCTAACGTTAGCGGCATGGAACTCTGCGTAAAGAGGTGCTGTGAAGATACTGAGTGCGATGTTGCCTTCATTATTAGAAAGAGTTGCTACACTGTAAAGTGTGCTTCAATTGAAATGTGCGAGGCTTCATACGTAAAGCACTCAGTTTATTTTCCAAGATTGGTGTTTGTATCTCACACGGTACCTAAGCAGAAACACTTCTTTGTCACCGTAAAAGATGCAACAGTTGGTATGAACAGGAATACTCAAATGTCGCTGCAATCTAACAGATCCGAAGAAAGTTCTGAATATCGTTCATCAATAAATTATTCAGTTCCGCAACACAAAGAAATACAAACTGCTCAGAAGAAGCTAAGAAACCCATCATCTTCATCTAATTTTGGACAAAGTTACTCTTATGTCAGCTTACCTAAAACTCCCGCCTCTTCCAGTATATTCCGTTCACTTAATAATATTGCCAAACAGAAAAATTCTCTAGGCGCATCCTCTGATGGCTCATCATTTAGGGGATCAAGTGATTGGCCTGTGTCTGAAACAATACATCAACCCAGTGTTGAAGGCGAAGCGGTACTGTACGATAAAACGTCAGGCGCCTATTCCGAAACAGAGGATAATACTGTGACGGACGGAGTAAATGACATCGTAGAGAAGATGGTTAAGATAGATCGTGACATCTGGGCAACCGATCAGGCGGACACCAGAATGCACATCAATCACCCCAGTGATAATGATAAACGCTTGCCACCAAATCCCGTAGCGTCTTCAAAGCAACCATGTTCGACTGGTCCTGTGATGCACAATGTAACATTACAAGGTGGATATGAAGCTGGTAATTTCACTGATCAAGGCATTGTGAAGGATATGGACACCTGTAAAATGATTTGTTGTCAGGCCGATTTCTGTGACGTGGCGTTTGTTATCAAGGAAAAGTGTTATACAGTCGTGTGTTTCTCCAACACAGGATGTCAACCAATGAAAGCCAGCTTCTCGGAGAGGTATCGTCCGAGCATTGTATATATCACAAACACATCCTCAAGCAACCTTTCTAACAGTGTTAATCAAACCAGTAAAGCATACAAACTGTCGAAAACAAACAGCAAGGCAGATAAAATCAAGAAAGATAATGAAAGCAATTCTGCTGTTCAGGTCAACGCCACAGGGCGCCAATTAGCGCATTGTAATCCTATTGGCCCCTTGTATGATGTTACTTTAAAGGGTGGCTTTCATGCCGGAACATTCACAAACAGAGGAACTATTCAGAATATAGAGGAATGTGTTAATCTATGCTGTGAGAGTTCAAACTGCGACTTGGCTTTTGTGATTCGAAGTGTCTGTTTTAATGTGCAGTGTAACAGCACTGCTGACTGTTGCACTATTGCCGCACATCACGCTGAAAAATACCACCCGAAGATAGTCTACGTTAGAAGAATAAACGTCAGCAAAGACTTTGTAACGAAAACCGATCAGCTGTCCTATTCGAAACCAACATCAATAAATATTTTACACCAAGCTAATGAATCAAGTACAAAAGAGAGCACTGGTCGTGCAAACATTTCAACTTCTGGGACCAAAAGGCAATGCCAGTTCTCCAAAGTAAAACAGGAGTATACTTTGCAACAAGGTGCTTCTGCTGGCAACTTCGTGTTCGCCGGACAATCCGCTGACATGAATGACTGTACTAAACACTGCTGTCGTGATAAGTCATGTGACGTAGCTCTGAGGCTAAAGGAAAACTGCTATCTAGTAAAGTGCCACACCATGCAGTCCTGTTACCCAATACCTGCAACGCCGTCCGAGTATCATCCGATGATAGCCTTTAAAATAAAAGGTAAGGTGCTTATATTTTTAGTATGAAAAGACTATCACATCACATGATTGAATTTTTTCTGATGAATGTGTCCTATGTGGGTTGTACAAGATATAGCGATATATCTTTTTATGTTTTAATGGAAGTAAGAGAAGCAAGATTGTTGAATTAAAATATTTATACAGAAATATCGCAAGCTGGAGCAAAGATCTGTAACAAAGTCTTAATTTTCCCTATTCAGTAATGTCTTAACTTGCTTGTTACGTGTTTGTTCCAGCTTGCGATATTTATAAGACGAAAATGTATCATTTACGCTTCAGGAAAAAATCATAGGGTTTTAAAAGGTTTAATGTATCCATGCTGTGACGAAAATTTAATCATACATAATGTAAATCAGAGGTTTTACTAAATAATTGATTTTCATGCGCATGGCAAAGCTGACATATTCCTGCCTTTTTGGATGCATTTATGGCTGAGGTGGGAAAACTAAGACTGAAATGTAATTTTTTCGTTGATTCTCCGTTTGAAACGTTTTGGTTGTTGCAATTAGGACACAAAATCGAAAAAAACAAACTATCTGAAACACCTTATTGTTTTTTTTTTGCTTTCTTATGTTTTCGCACTAAAATACAGGTACCAAGCGAATAGCGCGAGCACCAAAAGCCGATCCGAGCTTCTCACAGTTTCATCATCAATTCACAGCTGCTACCTGGCACAGACTGAACGAAACTGTACACGCTTCTCAAGCAACCTTGAATGAATCTTCCACTGTTCCGAGTTTATATAGCTTAGGGAGGCCAACAGATAGCTCCAGTAATCCTGAATGGCTACTAGACAGCATCAACAGCACAGATGGAAGTCTGAATACTGCCATAAATGACCGCTTGGCACATTCGACAAATGCGTTATCACTTAAGAACACATCTGGTGAACAGAAGCTATCAAGCGATCGACCTACTCTGGGCGGAGAAAGTGTGGCCATATCATCGATTTGGAGCAACATCAGCATGAAATCACTGATTGGACAACAAGGAGAAAAACTTACTTTCCATCTCAGTAATAACGCACAGGTAAGAGTGAATGAATACAACTTTGGATAAAGAATTGACTGTAAGGGTTTTAGTCATAGATGGCGAAAATATTCCTAGTGATTTCTCAGAGGCAAACAAAGCACAAGAGACCCTTACTTGATGTGGGACAGCTTAAAACAGGTTCTTAAACCAAATAACTTTCTTAGAAAAACTCCATTTTCCAAAACGTATAGTGCGATGAAATCTCAGTAATTTACCTAAGAAGTCATTTGTGTCATTATCATTCACTGCTAGCAATTTAGGTATTTTTAACATTCCTTTAATCTGGATATCGTCTTCTTTAACTTAAAGCGTAAATAGGTAAGTGTGGGATGAGAATTTTCAAAAGGGAACAATTGGGTGCTGTGTGGACTGACGAATGGATGCCGTGTGTGTACGAGTGATTGGGATTAAGGGGAGTGGGGTGGGGCTGTTTGCTGGTAGGGGGTTTATATGGAGTGGGAGTGGTGTGAGGATTTGTGGGAGTGAGGAGAAAGTAAAGGAAAAATAATGATATTCTTGTTCTGTAAATATTTTATGAAAAATGTACTTTTAATCGTATACATTTTAACTAGAGTATGAATATTCTTAAATAAAAATATTCTTCTGCAAGCTTTTTTTGAGACGTTTTCCTATACAAATTGAGAACTAAAGTTTATCAAGACGGCTTTTAATTACTTCCAGAGTACAATTATGACACAGAAAATACCTCAGAGAAATCATACTTAATATACTTTAGTTATTAAAAGAAAACAAATATTTTTTAATTTAAACTTTTCATACAAAGTTTCAGAGTTTGTGCATTGGAAGCGGACAATTCCACTGAAATACAGTGCTTAAGCTTATTTGGATTTTACATGCAAACAACTGACTTGAACCTAATTTTACGTATTGTTACAGTTCAAGAATTAATTACAACAATTATGTTATTATTGATAGTAATTTTCAGAACGGAATAGAAAACAATTTGTATAGGAAATTATATGACTTCGAGTTCAATTTGGAATTTATTTGCGCGAGTGAGTTTTCAGAAAGTATCAAAATTGCATGAGCCCGTAGGGCGAATGGAGTTTGAGTTTTTTGAAAACCCTACGAGTGCAAATAAATTCCAAATTGAACGAGGAAAGTCGTATAATTTCCTTTTAATAATACACATAAAAAAATTCTGAAGACTTGCCGGAAGTGACGAGTGACGCGCGCATTTTGTCGTGTGATGAATAATTTATTTATGCAACTCATAATAATTTAGAAACTGCTTAGTTGCTATCAGTGGACAGTTCCAAGCAAATTTTCAAAGAGCAAAGTTCTGAAACTCAATAAGGGAAATGTTTGCAAGTTCTTTTGCAATGTGTATTGTGTTGTGGTTTGAGTGATCGTCCGGGTTTGTAGTGTAGTCCTGAGAAGGACTGTTGTTGGTGTTGACTGACGTTT
>JAOEJI010707367.1:0-14542 GCA_025448255.1 Umimayanthus chanpuru
GACCGTAAATTAAGTATTTTACACTTTTCCATGTCTTTTTGCTTCACTTGTTAAGAAGTGGAACTCATAAATCTCCCAACCTTTTATCCTTGGACAAAAAAAATGATAGTACTCACCAACATCATGTTTACAGCAACAACATTAATTCAAAACATGACTACCGACATATTTGACAGAGAACAGCATATCTGAAGACACTCTTGGAGAGTGTCCAGTTTATATTGTAACAAAACCACGCTGAGTACATTGAAAACGGTTCATCCAACAGTTGTTATTCTCTCGGTTAGAACAAGAAATTAGGGCGAGTTAAACCACAATTTACACTGGTTTCCAAGTTTTGTGCATTGTCCTGCACATACAATATTTTGTAGTCCGCATGTAGGCTGAATACTGCAGGGTTCAACATTAAAGGTGGACTGATGACCTCAAGGGACTTTATACCCGTTTGGGCCAGAACGGCCCAGCAACTCTTTCAAAAAATCACTGTGAATTATGTCCGTGAGGAAATATGTGGCCAATGTTTTGATGAATGAGATACAAAAAGCAAGTGAATGGTTGTTACCAAGACAGGGTCAACTTGTGACATCCGTGAAATCAACAAGGTTGAGACTACGCAAGATCCCCATCATGTTTATTTGACTCTTGCTAGTCACATTTTTCACGTTAGGCCAGCACACTTTCATGCTGACGGCCAGTAAGTTTTGAGTTTAACTGGTCCCATGGGCCAATGACGTGCAGTGCTCTTACACAAGTTCTACTCACCCCGCACAGCATCAGCTTTTTTATCTTCAAGTCTTCGGATCAAAGCAGCTGTTTCTTGATCCTGGCGATAACGAAATTTAAATTAATTATTTTATTTATTTATTTATTTATTTATTTAAATTAAGCGTTCTAAATATAGTCTTAGACAGCGGGCATGAACAATCAGTTCTAGTGGAAATTAACAGCAAACTAACGCCCAAGTTTTCAGTATTTCTTGTAACTGTGATTGGTGAAACGAACACTAAGTTTACTTGTTCAGACGAGAGCTACTAGTAATAATCCACGAAAGACTTTCCATGACCTTTTCTGCAAAATCCGTGATCTACGATTATGAAAATGGCCCGAAAATTGATCCTTGCCTTATAATTTGACGAAACAATTTTACTTCATTTACACACAGATGTAATTTTCCGTGATTTGCCATTATCGATTTTGATTTTCCAGGTTTTTGAAATGATGAAACCCCATGACTTTTCAGATTAGCCATGAATTGTACAAGCCCTGGAGCTAACTGGCTACTGCATGTCCTTCCCACACACTACCGCAGTCACCCCCTTAAACCGATTACTTACAATGTATACACCTATTTCAAAAAAGGTTGACTGGTGCAATAGTGAATACCATGACCGAAAGGAACTATGGGCCTTCAAAAAGTTCCAGTATAATCAAGGTACTACGTTATGAAACTCAAATTCTAGACGAATCAGGTAATTAGTTGTCATTTACGTCTAATTTACGTATTTATTTTTCAGCAAACTACTTCTATTCTAAATTCATTACATCCCACAGTTCATTGCGGTCATGGTATTCACTGCTGATGCAAGTCAACCTTTTTTGAATTAGGTGTATATAGATCAATTAATATTATCGTGAAAGTAAAAAGTGGAATTAAAATGTCTTGAATGTAAGTTTTAAAAATATACCTGGTACATGTCAAATGCTAGGTCATCCATGGGAGATATGTACTCTGGTCTGCAAGAGCAAAAACAACATTAAATTATGAAACTATAAAAAAAGGGCTGGTTTAAATCGACTTGACCTCGTTCTGTTTATAGGTTTTAATTCGGTTACAAAAGTGCATGTGCCCTTCGTAATACACGACCAATCCATATGGAACAATTTTCCAAGTTGGCAGAACGCGATACAAAACTGGACGGTCAGAATATGCAAGCAACAACAACAACAACAATAACAATAATAATAATAATAGTAATAACAAAATAACAACAACAATTAATTTCAATGATATATGACATTGTTCACATTAGAATCATCAATAGTCTTTTCCACATTTTAGAAAACATTGCAGTATAAGTAAAATATAGTAGAGAATACGTGCACTACACTTATCTAGCTTCTGTAGGCTTTGCCCTAACAGTGGACAACCAGCAAAATTGCCAGCCATTTTAGATGTTTCTGATGGCCATTTTTTGAAGAAAATAGGGAAAACACATATTACGCTTTCGGTATTCCCACAACGGTCACGTATCGAATACTTCTAATATTTTGCATCAACAGTGTATTGTAAAAGGTATGGACAATCCTGACTTGAGAAACAAGGTTTACAAGCTCCAAACAAGTAACTTGTAGAAAACAAACTATCAATGCAGTAAGTTAACGTGTTACAAATGCTGGAGACAACGCTACAGGTTAGTGGGATTCCCAAAAAAGTTTATGGGATTCCCAAAAAAGTACATTATTACCATATATTTGAAAAATATGGTTTGCAACAAATACATGCAAACCAGAGAACGATCCAGACAAAACACCTACCTGTTGATTTTTCCCCAGATTGGATCGTGGCTCAAGCTTGCTGGGTCTTGTTTCATGTACTTGTGAACAATGTTGTCAACACCTTTGGTCTACAACAACATCCAAACAATACCAATTCAGAAGACTTTGCAAAGAATCTTACTCTGCTGAAACACATGTACACCCCAAATACACTGTACACGTAGTCTAAATCAAAGGCATCTAAAGCCATTCTTACACTGGCGACCGAAGCAAAATTGGAAATGGAAGCAGACGGAAGGAACATTACAATCCTTGTAGGTCAAGTGACAGAGATGGAAACATGTATGGAAGCTCAATGGAAGCGGATAAGAAAAGAGCGGAAAGTTTCCTTTTCTTCACATCTTACTTCCGTCATTTTTGTCCCAGTGCAAACCAAAGACAGGAGGAGATGCGGAAACGGAAGTCTTGAAACAATCATAGTGCTCATTCCCACTGAACACAATGCAACAACATGCAAACAATAATTTCGACCAGCAAATCTGGTTCCGCTTCTACTTCTGTCGTTTTGACTTACACTAACACATAATGTTCTTCCACTTCTGTCTTTCCTTCTGCTTCTGCTTCCGTTGCTTCTATGGTCTTTCGTGGGTTTAATCCAGGTTTCTGGGAAATGCCCCACCAACCCACCCCTCCCGTAGGTTAGGATTAGAGTCACAGTTGAGGTTAGGTTTATCTTTAGGTTTGTGGGAGGGGTGGGTGAGTGGTTTCTGGGAAATGTCCCACCCACCCTTCCCTTAGGTTAGGGTTAGAGTCACGGTTGAGGTTAGGTTTATCTTTAGATTTGTGGGAGGAGTGGGTGAGTGGTTTCTGGGTAATATCCCACCCACCCCTCCCTTAGGTTAGGGTTAGAGTCACGGTTGAGATTAGGTTTATCTTTAGATTTGTGGGAGGGGTGGGTGAGTGGTTTCTGGGTAATATCCCACCCACCCCTCCCTTAAGTTACGGCTAGAGTCACAGTTGAGGTTAGGTGTATCTTTAGGTTGGTGGGTGGTTTCTGGGTAATGTCCCATTCACCTCTCCCTTAGGTTAGGGTTAGAATCAAGGTGAACACTGATCGATATTTGTATACAAGTCTCTCAACAACTTAATATTTTGCATTTTGTACAATAACTTAAACATAAATTGAACATGCGATCCAAACAGAACAATCGGAAATCAAATGCGAAAAGATGGGGCCATTGGATCAGAATAAATGTTGTACTAACGTATGGAAAACTTTTGGACTTGTCAATACAGTAAACAAAAACTCTGTCTGCTTTTAAAATTAGCAAAATCATAATCTTTTGTCATACCACTTACCATCTTAAACACAGATTTTCTTTATAGCATTAGTTAATTTTAAGAGGCCCCTCCTGAAAACCAGAATAAGTGATGTTGGCAACCTCAACAAAAATTATTTGTATTTATACTGTATAAACAAGGTTTTACTGTGTATCAGCTTACTGGATCTGGGTCCATCGCGTCTTCAAACGGCAAGTCAGGAGGATCAGCTATCACATTCACAGCTACCAAGTTTACCTGATCATAGACACAACAAATTTGTTATGATAACAATAATTGAAAAATTTCCTCAGAGTTTTTAGACACTGAAATAGCCAATTAACAACCAAATGCTCAATACAAACATGCGTCAAAAGAACGATGGATTCAAGTTTCATGTAATTCAGCCACTCAGCATCATTAACAAAGAGACCGAATAAAGAGTTTTTAGAACATGAATATTTGTTAATAGACTTGTATAATTCTTTTTGGTTCCTACAAAGTTGTGATGTGCACAGTAATGGGGCAGTGGTGACAGCTGACGTTCCTCTGACATTGGCAGCAACCTACAGCAGCAATGTGCACTTCAGTTTTGAGTAGTGGTGGAAATTGACGGCACCGTCAGCCACTGGTTTGATACAACATATGTATAATCCTTTGAAGAAAGCAGTAGCATGGGTTGCATGAAGTAAGCTTAACAAGATCTGGTCCTCAAACCTCTTTAAAGGGCCTGTCGAGCTAGTCCAACTCTATGGGTTGGAGACCTGGACATTGGTTTAATACGCGTCTTCTAATGAGGGTTAAAAACATCCACTGGTCTCAACATGTCACCTTAGAGCGCATCTACGAAAATCTCCCTAGTATTTCTACAAAATTGGCACAGTAAGAGTCCAGTTTAGTGGTCACAGCTTCAGGGCAAACAAAGAAATATTTTCATCTCTAGTATTACGGAAACCATCTGCCCTTAACCACTCTAACAAGCTAACCTACCCAAGGGCTTTTTCTACAGTAGGAACTCAGGAATTCCTGTTCGTGATCTTCCTGCGGCTGTGGCCAATCAAGGTGTCTGGCTTGATGTTGTACAGACTATTTCGGCAGAGGCCACAGGATAGATAAACAGATGTGTATAATGGATCTTAATGTCCGCACTTTCATCACAGACAAATCACTGTCACACTGTCAGATTCTAAGTGTGTATGCATCATCACTGTCAGAACTTTGTCAACACTGTCCCGCAGAGCTCTCAACTGCAATCATCGTACAACTACTGTACATAACGTTGCTGCTGCACTGTCAACTAGCACCACTGTCAAAGCACTACCAATCACTATCACTGTCGTGTTGACTGTCAAATGTCATTGCTATCACAAACCTATCAGTTGCAACCACTGACACTTTACTAATTGTCACAATTATTATTTTAACAGTACTGTCAGTTTCCACCCCAGTCACAGAACTGTGCTCTGCATCTCTATCAAATTTCTATGTACTTGTATATACACTAATTGGTGTGCCATAATGTAACAATTTCGCTGTGTCGATACATCACATGCACATGCATCAAGTTGTACAGCTGAAAAACTTGTAGATGTGACAGCAAGGCATCCAACTGACCTGATTGAAAAGATTATACTTGTTGACGTGATTCTTGTGCACCAGTAGCTTGATAAATTGTCCATCTGCATCAAGGTGGACGGACTTCAGCTCCCTGGCCTGCAAGATAAGGCAATCAACCATTACAACAAGCGACAACTGAATGAGCTCATTGTACATTTTATTGACAGATACATTGGATAAACACTGTAAGACTAAATTTTAAAAAAATGTTTTTCTGCTTTGGGGAGTAAGCTGTAAACGGGCTTTAATCAACAAAGGTTGAAATGGTAAGTTTTTCGCCCATGAGAATTGGTGTATACTGGCATTTCAAGCGCCAGCCCTTGGTCGTAGCAGACTGCTCTGATACGCCAAAAGAGCAGATACTCGTGCAAGTAATTTACCATTTTTCCCCTCATTTTCCGTCATCCGAAAAATATGACTCTGATTTGCTTACAGAGAAGGCTAACACAATTATAGTGCCATACCTTAAAACCAGTACTTTCGTTGTTAGCTAGTCCCACATATCTGAAATAGATGACACTTCTAGTTAGTTTTTCTCGTTCCATTTCTTCAACTTCAATATTTTTCAAGCAAACTGGCAGCACAAGCCACTTACATACAACTATAATTATAGCTATCATTTCAAATTACGAGTTTGAGACCTCTCTTCGATTGGTTGAGTGATTGTCACAACACCTGTGCTGGAGTAACAGCTTGAAAATGATGGTCTGCTCATACGCATTATTTTACACCATGTTTTTACTGGAAATACTGGAGTCTATGAATATATCTGTGAATACAAGCAAATTAATTCTGTGAACATTGAGGATGAATTTGGCAATTTTGCTGCAGGAGCTCACTTTCCACAGTTTTCCAAAGAAGAAAAAGGGACAAGCGGTAGAAACTCTGAAAGACAACAGAGAATTACAATCAAAGCCTGCCTGGAGTATATTTTGCAAAAAAAATGTGGAGGGCTGGCTTGTAAGTTCAAAAGAAGACCCTGTTGGTTTAAGCACGGAGGCAAACTACATGCAAAGAAAAAGGGAAAACTCCGGTATTTGTTTCATGAACTGAAACATGGACACAACTCACAAAAAACTTGAAAATATTTTATTTTTTTTCAGAGTGGCTCACAAGCTCAAACAAGTTTGACAAGTACATTGCTGATATGTCTAAAACCGAGATGAATTCCTGTTTAAAACTATTTTACAAATCGGCTTGACAGAAAGATGGTTCATTTTACAAGAAAACAATGAAATCAATACATGTTTCCGGCTGGCTCTGAAGCCGATTGTTTAGTAATTTGCCGGAATAAATGATTCTTCGACTATTGAAAAGGGTGTTGATTGATGATTTGTATATAATAAGTGGAGGGTTTACCCTCTGCTAGACATAGTTGACACGTTAATAAAGTTTATAATTATTATTATTATTATTATTATTATTATTATTATTATTATTATTCATAAGACAAATATTCCACTCGCTCTCATCGATCGTAAAGAGTTGATACCCAACTTGGCACTCCACGCTTCATTGGCTATCAGCTCATGTACATGTACAACTCGAGCTTGTGGAATAATTGTTAAATGTACGAAAATGGACTGCTCAGTTTGAGTCAACAAAACATTACATTGTTAATAGGTCATTCCAGTTGCTGGGAAAAAAGTTGAATTTGAAAACATATCACAATATTTTGCTCCAATTCATTCAATAATTATTTAACGACAACATAACTTTCTACTTTTTTTAAAACATCCTAGTTGTTGCAGTACAAAACATACTGTAAACATCTTTTACATTTTCTAGATAATTCATAGATGTAGATATCTAATGTATTGTGCATTAATAGAAAACTGTTTGGAAAACATAGAGCACATTTTTGTTAGCTTCCAGGTAGAGCAAAGTTTAAACAAAAAATTGTCGTGTTTGTTAGACAATATTGTAAGGACTACGCTAAGTTATCTGTACTATGATTGTTCTTATTATTGTAGTTGTTGCTGTTATAAATTAAATCAAATTACTGTTGTTGTTTTCATTGCCCCTGCCACTGCCATTGCCTATGTCACTGTAGTTGTCGTTCTTAGTTGTTGTCATTGTCATTGTCACTGTCATTGTTGATGTCATTATCATTATCACTATCATTATCAACAACCTGGACTTTCAAGTTCAAGTTCAAGTTTATTAATATTCATAATTCGCCTGTAAAAAGTTATTAAAATACTAAAAGGTTTCTTTGATGTTTTTTAAGAACTAAACATTTTCAACTTGTAGTCGTCTTCAGTGAGAGTTGAAAAACACTAAAATTCAAAAGCTTTGACTTGTTTAAAAGGGGTTGTCTGTTTTGTATATTCAAGTGATTCCAATTCCCTTGGGGAATAGTCTTAGTTCGAATTACTTCACTTGTCTATTTAATTTCGGTTTAATTGCTGCAATGTAAACAGCTTCCATCACTCGTCTGCGTACAAGACAGTGGACAGTGCACAGCCGTTTGAAGGTGAAAACGGGGTTTGGATTTGATTTGATGTGTCTAGCTGGGACTTACCCCAGCCTCCTGTACTTGCATGTCAAAAGTGAAGGTGGTTGCCCTGGAGGGACTCTTCCAACAAACAACTCAATCTTTGTCGCTAAAGAATGCAAGAACAAAAACAGTTATCTCCTTGTTGTTCCTAAACAGGAAAAGTATAAATTAAAGTAAATTCGTTTGTCTACACCCATCAAGCACGTCAGCACTCTAAAATATGACTACCATTGCACTAGTTTGTTGATCAGAAGGTATGTACAAGTCACAGAAACGTACATACTGTATATCACAGGAAAGATTATACGATTTTCCAGGGTTATTCCAGGAGTTCCATGAAGAAAATAGAGGTCTGCACAGAACTTTCCAGGAATTCCTACGAACCTTGACATGTGCAAGATTACATCAGATCAATCCGAGGTGTGTCATATGTTGTACACTTTTCCAAATAGAAAACTTGATTCCACAGGAGGAAACAGAAGTTTGCAGTTTGCGTGATACCACAAGTCATGACAAACACAGTAATAAAAAATAGCCAAACCAGAATCTTTCGGTTTCAAATGACCCTAGGATAACAGTGGATCTATACACAAGATGTTCTAAACATGTTTGTATTTGAAAATTAATGAAAAAGTAAAAGAAAATGTGACAAACTCAAGAGAAGTTTGTTCAGTACTTCACAGTCAGGTATAAAGTGTATTCTGAATGGGCCAAATCCAGTTGGTGTAGACAAGTTAATGAAATGGCTGGGATCTTCATACACTGTACCATTCCTGTACTGTCTCAACATTTACTGTAACTATGGTGTTTTAAGATGCAAGATGATAAAAGAAAGTTGTAGTTGGTGTGATGAAAGCAAATTCAGTGAAAAAATGCAGTTACATGAAGATGCCAGCTCGACTCTAGAGAAAGAAGTGAGAATGGTTTATGCGAGTGAAAGCTTAAAGAGACAGCAGTTACTAGTCAGGTACAAGCAAGATTCAAATTCAGCTAGTCCTGATGCATAAGGAGCAAAGTCAAAGTCAACAAAATCCCCGAGGAAACCAAGCCATGCAAAAGAAAGTTAATTTTAACCAAGTTCATTTTGACCAAGAACCATTTCTCAGATGTGTGGAGATCTACCACATTTCAAATGAGATGTGTACGGCAAAATCAGATATATGCCACAAATGCTACAGTCTGCAAAAACACACAAGCGTGTCAGTGAAAATGAGGAGAGACTGTTGTTCCAGATGAGTTCAGAGAATGATAGTAGATGAGAGTTGATATTAGTATTGATGGTCATCTCCAAAGAGATTCATCACCAATCAGGCACCACAACAGCACTTCAGAAACCTGATAAGAATTATTTTGTCCATGTAAAAATCGTTAAACTTCATACACAATTTAGACGTCAATGTAAGGCACCAATAAGCTGTATACACAAGATTATAACTAATCTTCAAAGCAAGTTTTGCGATGAACATACATACCATGTTCGAACAGGACTTGAGAAACTTTGCTAGAAATAAGAAGTACTTCAGCTAACATCAGAATTGAGTTGAAAGAAGCGGTTACGTAGTAAAAGAACAACAAGCAGTGTAGGATATAACATTTAACCCTTCAATTACAAAATATGTCATCTGACATTGTTGGGGTGTAGAAATAGAACTCTGACAGTTACATATTTACAATACTTCAGCAAGGTCAATCACACATTCAAGAACTGTTAGAGCTCGAACAGCAAATCTGAAATATTTTCACAGAAAATCACCGGGCTATTTTGTCAGTCTGAGATTCTGATCAAACTTATAGGCATGTCACAAGACATTAGTTCTTCGTCCGTATTCTCATCGTCATCCTCCTTCGCATCTTCATTCTCTTTTAATTCTGTCTTCATCCTTCTTCTCATCACCATAAACAGCTTCATTAACACTTGAATTATGTCAGCCATGTTCCTCAACCTCCCCCTCCCCCCTTTGTCTTCTTTCACTTTCATCAGATCTTCAGCAAAAAATGCTTCTTCATTCGGTGGTTTTCCAATGACTAAGTACCTCTGTGAGAAATGTCTCAGCTTCTTTGTTCCCAAGCTTTGGACCATTCACGCTCACAGTCACACTAGTCTTCAGCAAATCATTTGATAGCCGATTCCTGAGCCTTGTCTTGATCCGCTTGAGGCAGAAAGCGCCCCTTTTTGGCCAGGCAATTGACATGGGAATTGTAAGGGGTAGCTGAGCCAGCAGTCTGATCAGTGGATATTATTCCAACAGCATTGCCTTCTTCAAAATTAAAGAACACATGTTACCAGCTGATCTAATGAGTTTCAATGGCTCCTTTTCAAAGTAGTACTTGAAATGGTCTATTATTATTATTATTATTATAATGGTCCCATTCCGCCATGAACTTGTCCTCATTGATATGGCACTGCTTTGCAAAGTACTCAATTTGCCATAAGGACACCGAGCTTGCTGAGTAGCAGGTGAGGGAAGAAAAGCAGGTCAAATTTTTGGAATCCCTGTATGGTTGGTGTGTCAGCTGAGGTGGTTGGTGAGTGATGTTAGAAATTTGTCATCACTCATGGAAGCTGCCCAGCTCTCTCTCATCTCTGACTGACTTTGATATTTCAACAGCAGCTCTTTCTGATGAAAATCTGCCTCCATAACCAAATGATCTTTTAGAACTAAAATATGGAACTCAACACCTACATAATATGGAACTCAACACTTATGTAATTTAATCTATCGTCCAAATAATCTTTTAGAGATTCTTGACATCTTAATTCGTCGAAACTTACTAGTGGTTTATTTTACAATGCCCAACTTTTACAAAATTTTTCTTTATGTGCATGGGTGTGTACATGTATTTTCTGATATACAATGTATATCAGCAGTATCAGGGGATGCCCATTGTTACTGCATCAATGCCCTGCCACTGTACACTGCCTGCAATACAAACCCTTAAAACTAAATGTTGCTCTTGACTGAGGTAGGAACACTTACTTATCAGGTACTGGTGGGAGAGGATCTGCATCTTGCGAAGCCTCATAGGTTCCTTCAACATTAGTACCAGCTCTTGTGGATACAAACAGAACCTGTGGTAGAATAATTCAGTTAATAGTTTCTTCCTCTTCTAAAGGTTTCCCACTCATCCAAAAACATAAGGACAATTCCCTAACTCTTCTCTGACTTTTCACTGACCAAAGAATATCTTTCACTGACTTAATTGTGAACAATCAAAATTTCTGTAAACCTGGAATGAGCCTACAATGAGCTCAAACACTTCTTAACTTTGCCCATACTATATAGTCTGGAAGCCAAGGCACCAAAAATAGGGTTTCATACAATGACCGGGTCAGAAAAGGTTTGATAGCGGATTTTGATAGAATAAGACCCTCTGATCAATGTCAGGTAGTTCGTAGAGTTGAATTGTGGTATAGGTTACGAGTTAAGGGGCTATTTTTATACACCCCCCTGAAATTCATGGAAGAGAGGTTCAGGCGTTTGACCACTGGTAATGCTTGAACTTAACGTTTATTATGACGGGAAACTTCAAATATAGTTACATCTTTATGATACGAATCCCACTCATGGTAAAAAATATGCAAATTGAGGTCACGTGACCAGCATGTGACTACGGAAAGGCTAAGAATAGATTTTTAGAGCTATAAATTTTGTTTTTCTGCTTTTTCTGGCAGTACGTGAGGTAACGTAGCTTATCCGCTGTGCTTGTCTTCTTAGATTGTGTATATAGGCTCCAAACATGGGCTTCGCACTTGCCAGCCGTGGTTAGGCTCAGCTCTTGTTCCTCTCCGAGAAAAGACAGACTATCTTGGTGGTCAATGCTACGACAGACTGAACCATCCCATGGTCGAAACACAGCCTGTGAATGCATGAAACCCAAGGAGAGGAATACACATCTTTACACCCAAAACATGACGATGTCATGCACTGGAATTAAACGATGTTGATCCTTCACACCAGTGCGAAACCACAATTCTGGGCAGTCCAAACTTCTGCAGTGGCTAATGCTGAGATCAAGGACATCAGTATCCGGCAACTGGATGAGGGCATCCATCTAACTGTGCTGTGTAGTAGGCATGCAAGATCACCCAGGTGTCAGCCTCTTGTGGTTTGATCTGAGCGCTTGTACCTCCCTACACTGACCTCTGGTCACATTCACTGCTTTCTCACCATCTCTGAAGCCACCCCGATTACAAACTCCATTGTGGGTGGAGCTGCACTTGACCGAGTCTGCAGAGGGCAGCTGACAGGATATCGAACAGGTTTACTTGGTGTTAAAAATATATAGCATAAATCTGAAAATCTGAATCTATTATGGAAGGTCAAATTGAGATCAAAGGCAACAAATGTCTATTACAACTTCCAACTGCCGGTAACGAAACAGGAAATCAGTGTTAAGAATAAAACTTGTTAGTTTAAGTGATTTAAGGCATGCCTTATTCTTTGGATTGGCGATATACTTTCCCCATTGCCTGGGTACTGGAGTGGCAGGGCCTTCGATCTTCACCTCGAGACCAACAGATGCTCCCGTCGTTGATGCTCGCCTGCTTTAATGGAGTTCTCCCAGTATCGGTGGAAGACCACATGGACTTGCACACAGTTGTGAGAAAAGAGCGGGGCACGGAAGATATTGTAGTACGTTTCAAAAAGTTCACCAAAGGTATTTATTCCGGTAAACTTTAACATCTGTATGACAGCAATGCCATCGATGATCACGACAATTGGGTTGGATGATGTTGCAAGTCGCTGAACCACGCTAACGTCTTTCTCCAGAAGAGAGCAAAAGACGCTCTTTGTCCCTTTTCTAAGACTTCCATCTACGCTTGCGAGTGAATATGGGATTGGAGACAGTTCAAAGCTCAATATAACTTTCAGACAAATCTGATGCGCACTGGATATGATTAAGAGCCTACCAAACAAGTCCCTGTCCACATTAACAGTGACTAGCTTGTCGCTGGATTTGACGCGGATCTTTTTATTTTTCTGCTGAACGTCTTGATCTTTGTGTTGGTAATTAGCTCTCAGAAACATACGGTGTTGCTGTTAATGTGCTTCTTGACGAAGGCATTCATTTGCTGCCGGCCTTTCTCGGTACTGTGAACAAGGTTTTGGGCCACATCTTCTGGCAGAACTACTCCGGTGGTGATATTGAAAGCGAATCCGAGTCGTGAGTAAACGGATCCATCATTAATCCTGAAGAAAGCAACCCATCATCTTCTTGACGTCTTCCTCGTCTCGTTCAACTCTCCTTTGAGCTGCTTCCTTTTGTTCCTTGTGCAATGCTTGTTCACCATCTTGGAGCTCGTACATGACCTTCAGAGCTGAAGTAATAGATGTTCACTCATGGATAGTTAAAAACCACCGTTGGAGCTGACGGGCTCTGCGATATACCAATCACTCCTCCGCTTTACTTTGAGTTGGCGTTGATCGATTGGCCATGTCAGTAGAAACTTGTGAAAAGGGCTGCCCTGAACAGCTTATGAAATGATTCCCCGAGGCCAACTCGCTGTAGACATTCGGGTGCGTTTGTTTCAGTTGCTGCGTGTCAGCTCGATGTTAGTTGGTGTTACAGTCCCAAACACTTCTACCTTAGCAAGATCTTCTTCTGCAATATTCGTATTGACTGCACGCATCTCATCGTAGGAAACACATTATGTCCCATTCTGTTCGGCAGTTTGATAAGGCGTTTGGATGATGTGAGATGGTGAACACACATAGCCAGGCTTAGGAAGCTTAACACGTCCTTTCGTATTGCAATGAATGATATCTTGTGCGATACTGGCTCAGCGCATGGGATGGTTAAGTGCATTTATCCACTGTGACTTAAGCAGCTTGATTAGCAAATACAGGCAGTCCGGAATGACTTGTCTGGCGGTCTCCAAACGAACATCTTGGGCGTTAAAAGGTTTGGTGGTAATGCCTGTGCATTTCTTTATCTCTTGTTTGATAATGCTTGCAACACAATATATTTCACTAGACTGTAGTGTTTCATCGTTAACGCTTACGCTTCCATGATAATTAGCCTCTGCTACGATTAGGTCTCCGTATATGCTATTCAAAATGTGTAACATGAAGCTATCTCCTTTTCTTTAGGCCGCTGATCGGATACTTTGACGGGCCTCGAATGTGCACACAGTCAGATTTCTACTCATTTTGTAAGTCTTGTTCTTAAATATCAAACACCGAAATGTCCAACTAGAGATGATGCCATCTTTATCTTGTTGGCTTGTTTGCTTTAAACGATCACTAGGAGCTACATACCGAATACTTTGCTCGCTTGTATATGATGCATAACAATTCAAGTGCCAAAACACCTGGTGTCGGCATTATAATTTGCAAACATAGCCAACACTTCCTCATCACAACGTTGCTCAGCTGCTCTGATTACTTTTTCAGCCGAACATTCCTTTCCTTTTCTTAATGGTTCACATGGGCGGTCAGCCTGACAAACAACACATATTTTGCTATTTGTTTCTTTACTTTGGGAGATAATGGAATGGTGAAGCGTCAGGAAACGAATCTCTATCTTCACCAGCCATTCTTCAAAGTAATAACGAATTGCATACTGCAAATATGAATAAGAATTGAAAAGTCTAAAAAAAATAACATG
>JAOEJI010708478.1:3959-14541 GCA_025448255.1 Umimayanthus chanpuru
GAAATGAAAACTTTATTTTTAATACAAATGATAGTATATTTTCAGGCACCTTTATAGTTTGTTTGTTTGTTTGTTTGATGTGCACTGTGAATGTGTTCATTCACTACCAGAAACTATGCATACTGTTCAGTTTGTTGTAAAGATGCACTGTCAATGAAGTCTTACATGAAATTTTGATTTAGCTTTACAGAAAGTGAGGTTATGAATAAAATTCTATTCGCAATTTGTGTTAGAATAAGAAAAAGAGACATTTTAAAATATTTAAATATAGATTTTGAGATCTTTTTGTAGATACTAAGGGTTAATTATTAATGCGAGTTCTAAATTTTAACTGGGGTCTATCTATCGTTAGCAACACCTTTGAACAAAAAATGAACCTGGGTTATGGCCTATAGTCCGTTTGTTTCACTAACTGGCCTCTAGTGTTTTCTTGGAAAAAATTTGTGAAACATATCCAGATCAATATTTTAACTGTTTAACCTTGTGTTGGGCGAAATCATGTTCCTTAGGTCTTAAAAGAAGCAATAAACTGCAAAGGAAAAACGCAAACTGCTCAAAATATTTTGAGTAAATTTCGTTTTCGAGAGAGTTTTCCAGGGTCTCCTGCAGCGAAGTCAAACTCAACGATACAACACTTTCAATTGGTCATTATGATGTAAATTTTTGCTGCTTCCATTCCCATTTGTGGGTAAACTTATGTTTATTATTATGTTAATCCAGAATGTGACGTCATAGCTTATTAAATTAATTAACATTATATTGAAACTGAATTAGTTAGTTATCACTGAAAGCAGTTTTGATATGGATAGCACTAATACTATACAAGTTATAGACCAGGGGAACTTTCAGCCTTGCTTCTAGATATTTCCTGGCATAACTAAGCAATGAGAGAAGTTATTGTTCTGCTGGCTAATTCTCCTGGCGACAATCACTCGTCAACTAATAAATGTTTTATAGCAACAGTTGTTGTACACATTTTGATCTCCATCAAAATATTTTCAGAGAAAGTTGACAGGCTCACAGGTTCACTCATGATCACAGGCAGCATTAAATTGTTTCAAAATATAGCATAAATTACACACAAAAAAATTCATTAAGGATTTTTGTTATATTTTTACTTGGACCACCAACTTGTCGACACTGGATTAATTCAATAATCTGAACGGGTTTCATATCCTAAGCACTACTAAGACCATCTTCAAGCAATTATGACTTTTTTCGTTTGAAGAATTGAAAAACTCAAGTGCTAGCTTGCTGTACTAAACCGTTTCGTCTTTTGCTAACTTTCAATGCTAACTTATGAAACATAGGGATACTCGGGATTTGCAAATATAAAGTGTTTGAATTAGGCTTATAGTCATATGACAATAACCTAAACATCAAGAAACATCCTACAATCGTGTTGGCTGCGGCTGATAATTAAACTTACCTTAGATAATTCAGTTACTGTTACTAGTTCCTACACGCGAAACGCTGGTATTAAACGATTAACATCCCTTTTTGCCGATGTAGTCTCCCGAGTTGTGTTGATATAGAGAAGGCAAATAATATTCAAAACCAAAATGACACTTCCATTGAATTCTTGGTTGAAAACACTACACTTCATTAATTATGAACTCCTGTTCAGTTTTAAATTAAACATGGTCAAAAAGGACTGTTTCCTATTTTATGATGTTTCATTAGCCATCTTAACACGAGTGCGAGAGGACGCTGTGTATTATTTTTTCTGTTCTTGGTCAGAAAAACGCAATGGGTTAGTAAGAACATGAGAATTCATGGGGATGTATAGTTAGCTTTCAGTTGTAATTCAATATTTTCAGCACCGACTTCGACCAAACTTAATTTATGTTCTCGATACAAATGTTTCAATTATTAGTTGCATAAGTACATTTTGCGGTGATATTATTTTAATAAAAGGAATGGTGTAAAATAAATCAATCGTCTACCGTTGCTTTCTGACAAAATTAGGAGACTGTCTGGAAAAAAACGGCAAAAAATATGGCACGGTGAAAATGTTAGTTTCAACAATGTCAGGAGCAGTTGTGTTTCCAAAATTATAAAATATCGAACTATGTTACTAGGAGGACGTAGTGAAAATAACTGATCACACGAAAAAAGGGTTAAACAAACAACTATTCTATTCATTTTCATTAGATTTCATTTCATTTCATTTAGTTTTAAGCTAATAAAAATAAGCAACTGAAATGAAAAATGAAATGAAAAAATAAAACATATATCTTCATTCATGTCTCATCGCTGTCAAATAACTAACTTGAGATATATTTACATAGATGATAACAACATCTAAGTATTGTCTGCTGTTAGTTACAAAAGGGAATGTTGCTTTTAAAACTACATTTAATATTGCTATAAAAATACATCCTTATGTAATTTCACAAAATGACAAGTTGCACAATGGATTTCTGCACAAAACAAGTTGCATAAAATCCGTTGCGTGCTACAAAGCCCGACCTGCATATCAGCCAAATCTAGGGCTTTCACGAGATGTATGTCTTTCTTGTAGTTTGTAAATATTTTTAATTAATTCCACGAAGTGCTGGCTCCTAAAGGCCTTTGTTTCAAGTAGAATTGAATTCTACGTTGTTAGTTCTCTAATCAGTAGGCGTTCTGCAAAGATGACAAAAGCACAAGAATCAGTTCTCGAGCTTCAGCTAGCAGGAAGCACATGTCCCATTGAAAATCGCACTGTTATTGACCCGACGTAAGGTGAAAATGGAAGAAACTGCGGTTACTGAAGTTGGCCACGTCATTAATTATTCAGACTTTGTTATCTATCAACCGTCATGGTGTTCTTTCTGCTTCTGATAATCGCAAAAATGTGACTAGAAAAACGGAAAAAGTAAAAATTATTGTTGGTGGAGACGCTAGTAATAAAAGCGTTATAAGAAACAGAGATCTTGTTCGAAGGTTTAATTTCCCTTGTCGAAACAACTAATGACTATTGATTATGGGTCGCCGCATTTTTAAAACTGTTCTTTTCTAATTCCGTTTTATATCAGTCCGTCCATCAGGTCCGGTTCAAGAAAATAGAATACGTAGGATTACGATAAAGCACTCATAAAAAGGAACATATTCTAAACGCAGTACCATACATCGCGTGAAATGTGTGTGTACAAACACTCAATCGAATTGACGAACGACATTTTAATTTGCATGGCTAAAGTAAACTCTAAAAAACAAGCTTAGTGTCGCTGAAGATAGATCCCAACACCCAGTAAAAAAGCAATATGGTCTATAGCACGGGAATTAAGGCAAATTAACCTTTGAGAGTGAAAACAGTCGGGCAAAAGAAGGATTGATGTTGAGAATATCAAAAATGCAGACAAACAGAAATTCAAGGCAAAAATCTTTCTTGATTATGGATTAAAAACCGAGCAACAAACACTACAACATTATATTCCTTTCACCCAGCTGCTTTGGGATCAAAAGGTTAGAAGGCATATGAGGAACCTACCAACAAGACTAAAATACAGTTTGTCTGTTTAGTGGCTGTTGGGTGAAACGCACTTTCTTACCACAGCTGGTAACCCAAATAAAGTCATGGCGTATAAGTACCTTCCGTCCTTGGAAAAAGCGCTACGATGAAAAACTGGGTTTTAATTGGAAACAACTTATCTTCTAAAGTCTCCTTGGCTTACCTTTTTCCAGCACGGGTGATTCACTTAACATCAATTACTCAAACCTGCAATGTCAAATCAAACTTCAAGAAAAAACACAGACTTGCTTGGGAAGTAGTTGCCAAAACGCAACAGTAAGAAATTAGAAATTAACATTTGTAATTAGCAGTTGATTTGACTCGTCAACTAGAAATAGGAACATTAAAAAACACAACTGCGTGTTGCTTGCCGCACCATTGCAGGTGCTTTACGAGATAAGACTTAGCATTTGTAATTCTTGACCAATAAAAAACGTAGTTTTCTCTTAAATATGCATGCGGATCTCTTCTCCTTTTTGATGTATTAAAAAGTAGACGCACGGACATTAAAAGGCAGACGGATTAGTTTGTCAGTCACAGCTGTCATATAATCTGACAATGTATTACATACCCAGCAAACGTCTCTATCTCTAGGACAAAAAGTCGTAAAAGATCAGGAAAAAGAAATGTCATATGTTTACGACACACACAAAGCAATTTTTTATGTATATTTTAAACGTGTCTAGAACAGGTGTACTAGGTTTTAATATTACCACAGGTCTTGCTTTGTCTTTTACCTTTGTTTAGTTCCAAATATTGTCATTACAACAACAGTTTACACTATTTTTAGTAAATTGAACTTCTTAAATGAAAGTTCCTGCTGGGCCAAGCAATATGTTGTAGCGGATACTTTGATCTTTAGCAGATATAACGGTACTACGACGGTAACATACAATATTCAGAGAAGGGAAATCTGTGTTTTTCTTAACTTTTATAAAACATACTAAAATAAGTTTAAAAACATGCCGTTTGTGACAATATTATAAGTAGATAGGTACGACATTAAAAGGCAGACAGATAACCTAGACCTGGTCTGGTGCAGATCGCTAGTGTAAGGACTTGCCATATATGGAGTTACCACGTGGGCACCACGCCATGTGCTGACGCGAGCAGACTGGTTCGTTGTTGTGCAGGAGATCGATAGTTTTCCAGAGTTAGAGAGTTTTAAGACTTATGCAAACGGAGACAACAAGTCAAAAAATTGTTAGCTCAACAATGTTGGGGGTTGTTGGCACTTGTTGCGTGGTGCATGCAAACGAACGCAGCAATTGCCAACATTGTTGGCAGTCGTCTAAAGAAGTGATGCATTCTGGTACAGCAACCGTACTCTGGTGAACAAGCGGTTACTCATTGCTCATATCTAAATCAAACAGGTTGTCGCTTGTTCGTTTTTCTGCACTCATTCTTGTTCTTCTGCCAAAGTTCTTCAATTTCTCTGACACATATAATGAGAAGGTGCTTTGCTATTTTGTCTCGGGCTGCTGTGGCTCCTTTAACACCTGTATACATGTAGCTAGTAATTCCTGCCTGGTATTAGATTCCTCAACTGACTTCCTTTTTCTAGATTTCACTGGATTAAAGTTAAAAAGAGTTTCAACAACAGAGTAGTCGCCATCCCAATCTTCTTGTGTAGAATCCAGCCTCTCGTCAATTGGTGTACTCGAGTTCTCAAACAAATCTGGAGTTGAACTTTGGCTATACAGGTAATATAGTATCTTTACTTTTTCCACTTGTATAACATTCTCTAGAAACTGTAATCTTTTCCAATAGGGCACAGTTGACTTGTACTTGTCATCGGTGGCTTGCACTGATTTCTTTGGCGATTTCACGACCGAGTTGCGCGCGTAAGATCATTATTTTGGCCTTAATAATAGGCCATTTTGTCCCAAGCTTTTTCTCTATCTGTTTATAAGCTCTTTCACGTTTTTGCCTCAAACGATAGACTTTATTTGAGACAACCCAGAGGCAAGAGTTTTCGTCCAGAAAGTCAACCGGCTGTTCGACCTCGTGGTCTGACCATCTTTTACTCGCGTTTTTCAATTTCTTGCCTAAGCTAGGTCTGTCCCGTTGTCCTGTCTCAGTCTGAGTTTCCTCAAACTCTTTGCTTAACTCAGCTTTATACGCCATATTTACAACAATACAGATTAAAACAACAATTCATCATCTATTTAGTCGTTGCAAACTTGGAGCAGAAGTCATCAAAGGACAAAACTTATATTTTATTAAATCTGGCAGGAGGCAAGGCGTTGGAAATCTATAATACGATCCAGTACATGGGAAGAATTGAAAGTGCCGACGACCACACAGTTGTCAAGAAAAAAGTTGTAGAATACTGCTCGCCAAGAAAAAACACCACCTATGAACTGGACACATTTTCAACAGCAGAGCTCAAGGAGTAAATGAAAGCATTGATTTATACGTTACTGATCTTCGATAGAAGGCAAAAACCTGCGAGTTTGGCGTTCTTACCGACGCACTCATTCGTGATAGAATTATGTGTGGCATTAAATCTGATCATGTTCGTGGACGAATGTTGCGAGAGCCCGATTGACACATGTGGAGAAGTCTTGCTTAAGTGCACCTATAGAAATAGTCCTCAGAAAATTCATTTCTATGTTGTCGACAAACCTGTAATTCCAATTGTAGGCCTGCAAACATGCCTGAAACGAAACCTCATCAAGAAAGAAGATTCCCTGCTGACTCAGGCTGACATTTTGAACACCTATCAGGACTTGATCAGTGGGTTATAGGAAAACGTCCTGGCATGTACCACATCCAGATTGACCTAACAATAAATCCAGTCGTCGAAGCCCCTTACCGTATACCATTAGCGCTGCACTCTCAAGTTAAAGAGAATTTAGATCGAATGCAGCAACTTGGAGTTATTATACCTGTTAGTAAACCAACAGACTGGGGTTCCTCAATGGTTACAGTGGTGAAACCAAGGAAGTTAAGTATCTAGCTGTATAGACCCGCGACATTTGAATAGCGCCATTAAGCGCGAGCACTATCCCATGCCCACAATCGAAGAAGTGCTCTTGAGATTGCCACAAGCAAAGGTTTTCAGTAATTTGATGTCAGTTTTGGATTCTGACAGTTACAACTAGATGAACAGTCTATAGTGAGCTGACAACCTTCAACACACCATTCGGACGCTACAAGTTCAACCGACTTCCCTTTGGGATGTCATCAGCCCCTGAGATTTTCTAGAAATATATGAGTCAAGTGTTTGAGGTACTTGACGGTGTTGAAGTGATTGTTGACGACATCCTTGTTTGGGGTAAGGATGACCCGGAACATGATCAAAGAGTGTTTGGCATGCTAGAGAGACCTCTAAAAGCAAACCTTAGGCTAAAGAAAGAAAAGTGCGACATCAGATCATCGACCCTGAGTTACATTGGTCACCAGCTGACATCTAATGGAGTAAAGCCTAATCCAAAGAAGATTCGTGTCATTGAAAGAATGCCAGAGTCATGTGACAAGAAAGGCCTACAACGGTTCCTCGGAATGGTACAATATGTAGATAAGTTCATTCCAGATATCTCTCTACAATAACCACCCCCCCCCCCCCCTCTCCCTACGTCAGCCGACAAGTAATGCTACTGAATGGTCCTGGGAACCAGAACACCAAGCTTCCTTCGACCAGCTCAATCATTCCTTGGTCGAAGAGCCAGTACTGACGGAGGTACTATGATGTGGCTAAACCAGTCAATTTGTCTGTAGATAGCAGCGGCACCGGCCTTAAGCAGCTTTACTTGAATACAATCAGCTTGTTGCCTATGCATCAAGAGCCCTCACACCCACTCAATCAGTCCCGGTATACTCAGATTTAGAAAGAATTACTGACCATCGTGTTTGGCGATGATAAATTTCATGATTATATCTATGGTCGTCAAGTAATTGTGGAGACAGATCACAAGCCTCTTGAGACCATGCATTTTCCAGAAACCGTTACATCAAAGTCCTCTGCGACTGCAGAAAATGTTTATGAAACTCATGATGTTGAGTACAAGAAAGGCAAAGAGCTTTTCATTATATTGCAGACACGTTGAGCAGAGTTTACCTATCAAAAGCAGGAAATGAGTTTGATGACCTTGAAATAGCACATGTCAACCACAACTGGAAACAGCAAATGATGCTGTTCTTCAGAATCTGAAATCAATTGTTTTGAATGGCTGGCCAGAGTACTACTGCGATATACCAGATGATCTTCATCCATATTGGGATTTTAAAGAACAGATTTCATTCTCACTACTTGTGTCTGTTATTGAGAAAAGTATCAATTGTTCCGTGGGTGATAATAATGTCGAACTACAATATTCACTGAGTTATCAATTGATGAAAGCAAATTTTGTGCGCATTCAGCTAGTTTTTCAAACTGACTGTAAAGTGCTACAAAATCACGCAACTAATTTGGATTTGGAATTTGCGCGCACGGAAAAGAATGCAACTTTAGTTATTCATAGCTGTTTTTCATCAGCAGGTTAAAGACTTTCATGATCCATTTCATAGAAGACAAGATTTTTTCTTGATTCAGTCAAGACGAGAACACCTGAACATTGTGTGTGCGTGGCTTTTATTTAATAGTGCTTGCTGATTGTAAAAGATTGACGAATAGCAACACGAATAAAGCTTTGTCTTGCATTTCTATCACGACGCCGCTTTGAGTTCGGGCCGAATGCCCCCCTTTAATTGTTATCTTAACAGGCGAAGCAGCCGGGACAAATTTTGGATGATTTCATCGTAAACTAACCAACTACCTTGCGAACAGAGATGTCTCACATCAAATATAGCGTGACTGTATTTTGAATACTGCTTCCCCCAACTATGTAAAAACAACATGTAATTGTTGCAGAGAACACTAATTGTGAAATACATCTCGACCCGATTCCATGCGGTTTCGCAACTACTTCATGTAAGACCAAAAATTGTTGGTTCAGTGGTGGCCACTTCCTATATGACCACACCAGCTGTTCTTTCACTGTTCTGTGCTATTGCTCGGTCAATAAATAGGTCGGATACAGAGTCTGCCGTTCTATAGTTGGGACATTTATATCATAAATCACTTGTCCAGACGGAAACAAACATAAAAAGCTGAAATGTAATGATTGAAGAATGCAGTTGTGTTTTCAAACAGCTCCATGATATTCTTCACGAAATTAAGGTCGAAGAAGCAACTCCTTAACGCGTCATTACAACTAGTTTAAAAAATAATACTTGATGGCATTTCATTTAGTGCATCTCGGACGAGTTGGAGCATGTTCCATGTTCCATCTGGGCTAAAGGTCGCATCGAAATGACCTATCTCGAGCTCTGTCATAATTTTACTCCCTCTAGTAAAAACGTTGAAAACGGGGTAGGGCAAAATCCCTACGATTTGGGGAGGGGGAGATCCGTAAAGGGGGGCGTCTCGAGGGGAACCAAAATCCTGTGCGAAAGGAGGGACGAGCTCATTCCTTGTACGGAATCAGGCACATGGGTTGGTAAGGGTGATCCACTGATTCTTGTTTTCGGTCTGCCGATGTTTTTACTGCACTTTTATTCCAGAATGAGAAGTTCTGTGTAAACATGGAATGAACTATATGTCTGTATGTATGTCTTGCTGGAATGAAACTAGTTCCAGCATCATGTGAACACCACCCAATTAAGGTGGTGGAGTTACATGATACTGGTACGACACATATATTTCATTCCATGAAGAAGAAGTTTTTATTCTGAAATGAAAGCGCAGTAAATACATTGGTGAACCGAAAATGTGATTCAGCTGATCAGCCCAACCATTCCACATGCCTAATTCCGTACCGGAATGAATTTGTACCTCCTTTACATGATACTTGTGCAACGTTCGCCCATATTTCGTTCCAGAACGAACATTTTGAACCGGGGATGAACTCATTACGGAATGACTAGTACAGGATTGAGATTTTAGGAGGCATCATGTTAACGACTATAGAGCCTCAGAGTGGAAACGGGATGAAGTCTTACCGGGATGAAATTCGATCCGGTATTATGTAAACACTGCTTTAGATATCTACGCCGTTAACAAGAAAGGGTCTCATGCAGTAAACAACGACAATATTAAATAGTGCTTCTTTTCTAACGTTCTTAATTCAGTTGTCTTTTATTGTAGTTGGTTCAGAAAGCTAAATTTTCTGTGGATCAAGTGACATTGTATTCAACAATGTCAAAAGAATACTCAGATATCTGTTGAGGTGGGGAGGGGGGGGGAAGGAGCATGCGCAGAAGCCAAATTTCTTCAGTGAAAAAAAAAACTGCATACGGCATTTTGCTTGGTTCAATTTCCCCCGTCTTTCATTAGCTTTTATTTTGAAATACTATCCTATCTTGCATGTGGTGAAAAGATAATCAAACTAGCATCTAAAAATAGCGTGAAATTGGACCAAAAATCAACTAGTAATTTTTAGTCTCTCTGACATGCTTCAGGAGACCCTAGTCCTGTTAACGCGCTACATATATATGATCACCGACTAGAAACATAATATTACGACTTCTTGTTTTGCCAGCAAACAGCCACGTGCATTTCTTCCCAGTGTGGTGTCAATGCGTTTTAATTACGTAAACACAGTATGCATCAAACCGCCATTATGGTAACAACAGCTGGTCCTTGAAAGAACGTCAGAAATGATCACGTGCTAGCGTTTTAGTCAAAATTATACTGTCGTGCTAGAGATTAGCTGACGATTGCATCCAATGTGCACATGCATGGTGTATCATTTCCTTGACCCGGTTGTTCAGCAGGATAATTTAAGTCGTTTACTATCTAAGAGAGTTCCAGAAAGTCGGTCTTTTTTTTTTTAATTCGATTGTGTATTGATGAACCTATTCCTGATTTTTCAAAGAAAAAGAAACCTTATGCATGCATCGAACGAATCTGCATCCAGCCTTTTTATCAGCTCAGTTTCTTCCTTCTGAGCAGTTACTAAGTAATTAGTAAACCAATCCTGACAATTTAAAATGTTTTAGTAGCAACCTCTACACGGCCGTACCTAGAATTTTTTGAGCAGGGGGGCAGTGCTGATATAGTTTCTCTTATTTCTGGGGGGGGGGGGAGAAATGACACTCATA
>JAOEJI010709589.1:0-14538 GCA_025448255.1 Umimayanthus chanpuru
TAACACAATTTTTTAGTCTCTTCAATTTCAGTGAGCAATAGATTTTAGAATATTCACCTCTATGCTTTGCATGTACATTACATGTAGGTGAATAATCTCCCATTATTCATCTCAATCTCGGAGAGTAGGTGTTAATTATATTTTTTAAAATAACTTACTAGGTGATTCCTTATGGCAGAAAATTCACCAAGATTCAAAGCATCGAAAGCTACAAAGTGAATGTATAATTATATATCCCAAAAGCCTGACTTTTTACTGAAATTGAGCATAATAATTGTTTCAGCCTAGTACTTACAATGTAAATGCAAACGTGGTGACTTCACAAATATCACTTAAGAGAAATTCAATTTGAAAGTTTCTTATTCCCAGTTGTTATTAAAGGTGCAAATGTTTAGACTCTTTTCATGAATTCAACTCTAGCTCTGATAATTGCTTTAAAATTTTAACCAAGGGTTTTTAATCACAAGTCTAGCCCTTTACCAACATGATATGTGTGTGAAGAGAAAACTCCTTGATTCAGATATGGTACTTCTGTTTCAGTTTTACACAGTTGCAGCAAAACATGTTCTTTCTAGAATGGAGACGGGGCCATATGGGGTGGAAGACATGATAAAAATGGAGTAAGTAATAAATTAATATTAAATATAATAGAATCTGATATTATTTTTGATTTTACAAGTTAAGTATTTGTAACGGTGTAAAGAGTAACTCAGTTAAACTGTTCTTATTCTGTGTGAAGAACTACAAACTCAACTCGAGCACGTTCTTTCTTCTACGAAAAAACCCCCTAGAGGGTCTCTCAATAATTGCTAGTTGTGACGGTGCCTGGCAGAAAGGTGCCTGGTGGAAATCGTCCTGTCACACTCTTCCCCCTTAAGGGAAACGGCATCCCGACGTTTATACAACAAAACTGAACAAACTGGGATCAAAACAACAGTTCTTCATCATACATCACTGGAAACTACAGGGAGCGGCCCTAAAAGATCAACAAATGACATGATTAATAAGTCCACTGTCATCAGGACAAAACATTAAATGAGTCTTCAAAGTTCCTTAATTAGTTACTGCAGTTGGCGACTCAGGCGTCCTGACTTTGTCCGCGTCTGCATTCCTTCCACTTCTGGTCCTAGGGGCTTCAGGGCTGGTTCTGGGGTCTCCAGAGTTGGTTCTGGGGACTCCAAGGCTGGATCTGGAGGCTGTGGGGCTGGTCCTGGGGGCTCCTGGGCTGGTAATGATGGAGGGGTTCCAGAGCCACTGTTCCCATCCATCTTGAAACTTACTCCTGGTGTTGCCAGTGGAACAGTACTGAACTCCTTGGATTCAGGGTTTAGGGACAGTAGCACAAAATCTACCTCCTTGTCCACCAGTGGGGGCTGCTCCAGTGCACTCCCCTTGTGTGGGGGAACTGGCGGCTGACGTCGGTGCCGCTGAGGCATTCTGCCAGGTGCACAGGGTGTAGCGGGTAGACACCGCCGGTGGCTGTTGGTGCTGCTTGTAGGTGTTGGCGTCCGAACAGGAATAGCGGTCAACGGCAGGAGCAAATTGCGGTGAAGAGTATGACTACGATCTCCATTTTCAGGCATAACACTATAGACGGGCAATTCACCCATTCGCTTCAGTACGACATGAGGTGTATTCTCCCACCGGTCAGCTAGCTTGTGCTTTCTTCGTACGCTTAAGTTTCGTACGAGAACACGGTCTCCAGGCTGGAGCAACAGATCTCATGCTCGCATGTCGTAGCGTTGCTTGTTTTGCAGAGCAGCATTTTTGATTTCTTTCTCAGCGAGTTTATATGCAAACTGCAGTCGTTCTCTGAGTTCATCAACATACGAAGTGTGAGAACGAGCTGCCTCGCTCACACCAACTCCCAAGCAGATATCCACTGGGAGCCGTGGATGTCACCCGAACATCAGAAAATGTGGAGAGAACCCTGTGGTGCTGTGCTTCATGCAGTTGTAGGCATGTGTCAGCGGGAGCAAGTAATTTGGCCAACTTGATTTCTTTTCTTCATCTAGGCTTCCCAGCATATCCAACAGTGTTCTATTGAAGCGCTCTGTTTGAGAATTACCTTGAGGGTGGTAAGGCGTGGTGTGAGACTTGGCTATTCCCGCAAGTTTGCACAGGTCACGAATGATTGTAGACTCACAGTCACGCCCCTGATCTGAATGAAGACGATGTGGGAAACCATAGTTCATCAATACCTTCTCCCACAAAACCCTTGCTACAGTTTTTGCTTTCTGGTCACGTGTCGGGAATGCCCACGCAAACTTGGTGAAGCTATCAGTTACGACTAACATGTTACTGAAACCACCCTTGCCCTCTTCCAGTGACAGGAAGTCAATAGCCAGCAGCTCCATTGGCTCAGTTGCGTGTAACGAGTGCATTGGAGCTGGGGGTGGGTCTGGTGTCTTGCGCTTGATACATCTGTCACAGCTGGATACAAACTTTGTCATGTCCCTTGCCATAAATGGCCAGTAGAAGCGTTCCTGAACAAGTTCAAGTGTGTGGTCTCTACCTGGGTGACCAACTTCATTGTGTAGACCACGAATTGCCTGATCATGAAAGGTTAAAGGGAGCACTCATTGGAAACACAGGGTTCCACCCATGTCCCGACGGTGCTTTAGGGTGCCTTGCTGCAGGGTCAGGTGGCTAAATTGTTGAAGCAGTCGCTGTACCTCTGGGTCCATATGTCTGCGCTCTTTTGCCATTGGGCCAGAACCCCTTCTGACGAAGGGGAGAACTTGACTGATTTCTGGGTCCTGTTGTTGTAGCTCAGGCCAATCATCTGGCAGTACTAAGGGGGCCCAAGGTGAACCTGTAGGCTGAACAGCATCCTGAAGGCTTGTTAACACTACCTCGGGTTTGACACCAAGAATCTCGGCTGCTGGGTACCAGGTAACCTCCTTGACGGGGTCTTGGGAGACCGCGTGAGACTGAGCAAGGACTCGAAATCCTTCACTTGGGCATGTGGCATTATCTGGTGCCAATGGCTGCAGCTTGTCCAGGAATAGCTTTAGATAGTTATCCTTAGTGTGTGGCATTTCATGTGTATCAGGCGAGTCATGCGGCATTCTTGATAAGCCGTCCGCATCTCCATTTGCACTGCCTCGACGGTAGGAGATGGTGAAGTCAAATGGGGCCAACGCTGCTAGCCATCAATGGTCTGTGGGGCTCAGTTTTGCAGGTGTTATCAAGTAGGTAAGTGGGTTACTGTCTGTAATAACGTGACACTTCATGCCATAGAGGTAGTCACGAAATTTCTCAGTGACGGCCCATTTTAGTGCCAGGAATTCCCTCCTATAGGCTGAGTAGTTTCTCTCAGCCTGACTTAGGGCTCTACTTCTGCAGGCAATAACCCACAAGGCATTATCTTGTTTTTGATACAAGGCTGCTCCAAGTCCCAGTCCACTGGCATCAACATGGAGTACAAATGGCTGTTCAAAATCTGGGAAGCCAAGAACTGGAGGAGAAGTCAGTTTTGCAATCAAGGTCTCAAAGGCTGATTGGCAATCAAGCATCCATTGAAATGTTGGAAATTTAGGTTGGTGTTTCTTTCCTGTCGTCTTTTTGTCTCCAAGCAGTCAGCGAAGGGGTTCAGCGATCTTTGAGAAGTTAGCAATAAATGAGCGGTAGTAGCCTGCAAATCCAAAGAATGTTTGAAGTTCCTTAGTGTTTTGGGGTGGATGAGCCTGCCATTCAAGTAAGGATGATATCTTGTCTGGGTCAGCCTCTATTCCATTAGCTGATACTACGTGGCCAAGGCAGCAAACATGCGTCTGGAACAGTTTGCATTTGGATGGTTTCAACTTAAGGCCAAACTGACTACTGTAAGTTGATTCAAGACTTCTTCAAGTCTCTTCAACATTTCATCAAAATCCTTAGCAAAAACGATCACATCATCTAGATAAACAACACATTTCCGGAAATTGAGATCTCTAAGGCAGTGTTCCATCAGTCTTTGAAATGTTGCTGGTGCATTTGTAAGGCCGAAGGCCATTCGGGAGTACTCATACAGGCCAAATGGAGTTGTCATAGCTGTCCTAGGTTGGTCGTTATCTTTAATACGAACCTGGAGATAACCGCTTTGGAGATCTAAAGTACAGAAACATTTAGCACCACTCAGTGCTTGAAGAATTTCGGTTACTCTTGGGATCGGGTATGAGTCCTTGATTGTCCTGGAGTTTAGTCGTTGGAAGTCAACACACACCCTCAGACTGTTGTCCTTCTTCCGAACAAGGACTACAGGGGAGGCGAAGGGACTCTTTGACTCATTGATCACTCCGGTGTCAAGTAGTTCCTGGATGGCATGTAGAAACTCTTCCAGCTGTCCTGGGGGTACCCGCCGGTGTGTGTCTTTAAATGGTGTCTCATCCGTCAGCTTTATCTCATGTTCAACGGCATCAGTGCATCCCAGATCCCCAGCATTTTTTGCAAATGTATGGGACATCCTACTCAGTAGATTGTAGACCTTCTCTCTCTCATCATCATTTAGGGGAGCTTCATCAAGGTTGAGAGCTGCCAGCAACTTGGGGTCAACACGGTTGGGCTGTTCGATTACAGATGGCTTGGCTGTTTCAGTTGCAGGTTCCGGCTGGTTCTTCTCCCAACATGTTGAATCTTGATCAGGTGGAATGGGACTCACTACTTGGGATGCACTGGAAATTCTGGCCAAGCTGGTCTTCGGTTCGATACAGATGGGTTCATCACCCAAGTTTGTGATTTCTATTGGTACTTTGCATGTTGTACCCCTACCTGGCAGAGAAACAAGTCCAGGGGTTACTGAAATGACTGCTGATTTCTCGATCACTTCGCGAGGCTCAAGGACTGCATTGAAGTAGCTTCCAGGGCATGTTTTTGTTGTGCCCCAAACTACTGCTCTCTTGTGGGCACCCACAACAACTCAATGAGAGGAAGAAAGCTTTACATCAATACCTTGGGTTTCTTGCTTCATTTCGAATTTTTCCCGTGCATAAATCGATCGATAAGCCCAAATCCACGCTGAGGAGGCTCTGATTTTTTGCAAGTAGCGAGAACCATATCTTGCACTGCAATCCTCTTTGCAGCACTTGATGAGATTACTTCCAATAACTGCAGGGACACGCTCATTATAGGGATTATCTGGGACGACGAGTAACAGAGCAGTGTAACTTTTTTCAACGCTAACCTCCTCGGGGGGAAAGGTCACTGAGACCTCAACATATCCAATAAATGGTACCTCTTCACCCCCTGCCCCCACCACCCTCAAAAGGTTTTCTAGGGGCTTTATGGGGCAGTCCTTCATGTGGTTGTTGTAAAATGTCAAAGAAACAGAAGAAATTTGGCTGCCTGTGTCCAGTAGGGCAAGACAAGGCTGTCCATTAATTATAGCCACACACTCATTGGCCTCGCCCACAATGGAGTTCAAGGCTGAACAAACATCTTCATTCACAACTCAGCGAGGATGTCGTAGGGGCTCTCTGCCATTATCTACTGCCTCTGACCACCCCTCATCAAAGGCATCTGCCTGTTTCCCGCATTTTGTGCCTGTCTCGATAGGGGTATGTTAAAACAGCCCTTCTGGATGTGTCCCTTTTGACCACATCGATAGCAGGTGGGTAGATCACGCTGACAGTTAGGGGGCCCTGTCCTGGTCTCAAGAGGGTGTGTTTGCATCTCCTGCTGGGGCTTGGGGAATCTCTGGTTGCCTTGTGGCATGGGGGGTCTCGGTGGGGTGCTTTGGCTATCCCTTCCCAGTCCTTCTGACCTCAGGGTTTGAACTAAGGAGGTGCACAGCTGTGCTAACCATGCTGAGGGTTCCTGGTCAGTGTTCCCTCCCTTTTGGGTTCCAGGTGAATGTTGATATTGACCATCCCCCCCGAGATCCCTGGGTAGGGGGGTCCCAATTTGCCCCATGGACTTCAGTCATCTGGCTCACTCGAGCCAGTTTTCTGGAGTTATTGGCTGATGTTACTTCCTTCTCCCCACATCTAGCTGCCTCTATCAAATTTGCAAAGGTTTTGCAACTGTCCTTTCTGTGGCGAGCTTTATCTTTTACTGTCTCCTTCAACCCTTCCCAGGAAATAAGCCTCAAATGCCTGTCGACTGCATCTTCATCATGCAAGAGCTCAGCCCCTAAACTCTTAGCTTGGCGTATTTGGGTGTCTAGACGGGAGGCAAATGCTGAGACTTTCTGCTTAAACCTGTAGGCCTGTGAGAGTAACTCATCTCCCACGAGGGCACCACCATCACCATAAAATTGATCTAACTGTTTCAGTATTTGTTCGAGTGGGGTCCCGGGACCAAAACCCACTATTTTGTTTTTTGCTTCCCCCTGAAGTGATCTTCGAACTTGCTCTGCTATAAGATCTTTCGTGTAAAGCGCTTCTTGGATAGTGCTACTCACCTCGAATCTCCATACCCTGTACGTGACACCCTTGCTCTTGTCACCTTCAGTAAATCCATAGAACTGCGAGAACTGGGGTCGGCTCAAATACGATAAATGTGGCAATGAGTTCATCGAAGCTTTGCCCTTCTGAAAGTCGCGTAAATTTACTCTCCCATCTGCAACCTCAGCTGAACAACTGTGTCGAAGGAAGGCCTCAAGTTTTGTAAATTCTTCTTTCCAGAGTTTTAGTTCTGCGTTGAATGTTTCGTTGTAGCGATTTGACAAGTCCTCCAATGAAATTCCATCTTTCTCACCCTTCAAAATGGCCACAACGCGGTCTCTCTCAATCTTGACCTTTTCACTAGCACTAAGCTCTATTACGATTCAAATACTCGAGTCCCTTACAGGGCGCCAAATGTAATGGTGTAAAGAGTAACCCAGTTAAACTGTTCTTATTCTGTGTGAAGAACTACAAACTCAACTCGAGCACGTTCTTTCTTCTACGAAAAAACCCCTAGAGGGTTTCTCAATAATTGTTAGTTGTGACGGTGCCTGGCGGAAATCGTCCTGTCACATATATTTGAGTGGTGTATTTGTTCATGAACATAATAGAATTTTGTACATTCATACATTTACATATTACAGAATTTATTAAACTTTATTTTCACTCAAATTTAAGGAGTACATGTAGCTTATTTAGTTAATATTTTATTACAGGTACAAATATTATATGTAACAACAAAACAAATAATTTTATTTGTAATAATAATTATGTACAAATGATTAAAAAAATATATATTATTTATAATATAAATGGAAAAAGTATTATGGTACAGCTACACATAGACTTTACTAGAATTTAACGCAAGACTGTCTCTTGAATTTAAAGTTTGACTACATGTACCTCCGACGAAGGGCTAATGCTCCAAATGTCAGCTAAACACCATATCCCACAGGCGAAAAACATTATTTACCATATCATGTAGTACCACTGGGACAATATTTACATGTAATTCTCATAGTCTATAGCTAGTATACAATCATACAAGAGCCACTATAATGGCTTGATAATAGTTCTGAAGATGAGTCATTTATGACATCTCAAATCTGTACAAGATTGTACAAATTATTTGTGAACAGCATTAACTATAATAACAAAGAATACTGTGATAGCTATGTATAGTGTGACTTTAATTTGTCAAAGTATATCTCACCTGTGTGAACTGAAACTGGGCAGACAACTATACTGTCGCTGAAATAAAAGGCAAATCAGTATCTGATCATCAGTACTAGGATACCTAAAATTTGCAATTCTACAGTTGATTTCGGCTCCATTAATCCTAGACCAATGACAGACCATTTTAGGAGGAGCCACTGACTACATGTATATGAGCACAGTTACTGAACAAACATTAGTATAGGCAAGGAAAACAGAATTGAAACCTCCTGAGGCTTTGGTAATTGCTTTCCATTGACCAGTTATTATGTTATTTAGTGAATGACAGGTTTGAATCATTCACTATGCATTGCATGTCTGAACACATTTTAGTTTATTCGATTTGATGTATATATATTACATATATAAATAATATATTATGATTTGGTCAACAGCGATTTGCATGAAGGGTCCATCCTACAGAATATTGGAAAGAGATACAAAACTCAGCTGGTTTATGTAAGTCCACTTTGGTGCAGCGATTATACCACGTCTATACTTTAAGTAACTTTTCCATGGAAGGGGCAGAGGATCTAACTAACTACTGTATAATTCTAAAATATTATTAAGCTGACAGATCTAAAGTTATCTTGTCCTTGATCCTAAAAGTGAATCAGATAGGTAGATAGATAAGTGGTTTATTAAGCTAAGCACTTGCATTCTTAAAGCCTGAAATATGCTGTTCAAAGCTTTACAATATAATATTGGATTATAAAATTAGAGTATATAAAAACTACAGTTTAATATATTAGAATTATTGAAAATATTTATAATACATGTAATCTATGTATGTAGTTGTTTATAAATTGGGGTGGAGCAGAATCTGCCACCCTTGTGCTGCTGATATTTGGTAACTTTTCCTAAAATTTATTGTAGATTATATTTCTAGTTAATGTTTTGGGCTATGGTGTTTTTCGTTTCCATATTGTTAGAAGGATGCTTTTATCATTAATTTTGTTATTTCGTTTTTCTCCCATTTTTTTCGCAATTCTGAGTTACAAATAAAAATTGATAGTCACAAACATATGTTTTGAGAATTTTAATTGATATTTTAAAATCTAATTAAGCTTTGTGACATCACAGATATTGCACAATACTTTGCCGACACACAAAATTACTAATATTTTTACTAATTTGAATGAGTTCACGAGATTCCAACTAACTTCGTATGCTTTGCCAATTCGTTTTTTTTCACTTTCATTCGCAAATGTAAATTGAATAGATTCATTTCAAATCTGGTAAATAAAGATAAATATAAGTAAATTTATGCATTCCAATAACTTATGACCCCTCTCCATATATTAGAGATAAATGTAGTATCTTTTAAGTCAAGGATTTGGCCATAAAGAATGGCCAAAGTAGTGCCAAAACAAATGTTTTAAGAACTTTTTGATGTAAAATAATTTCTTTTACTGACTTACACATTAGTTTTAAGAATAAATTTCAACCTGAAAAATCCGGTTCACTCATCAAATTAAATAATATGGGCCAATTTCAAAATTTCGAGCTAATGATGATGTCACATGCTAATTAAAGTAGATTAATGAAATCGTCTTGTGATTATCACTGTGCCAAATTGGGTTCAAATACATAAAGTAAAACCAAAGTTATAGAGGGGTGGTGGATTCTGCCCCCTTGACCACCCAGCCTCAAAAAGCCTGTGTAAGATAGGGTTAATATCAGAACAATAAGAGACTGGAACCAGTTACCAACAGCATACATGTATAAGATAAGCCCAAGTGTTAAAAGTCTAAAGAAAAGTCTTTATCAGAAAATTTTAAATCAAAATCAGAATTGTAGCACTTCCCAGGTTCAACAAAAATGTCAAAATTTATGTAAACAATAGCATCAAAAATTTCCAAAATGTAAGCAACAACATCAGTCACAGTTCCAGTATCACTCATCAGTAGCTAAGAAGTGTCTCTGAATCGTAGTGGCGGTGTCCCCATTAATAAAGACCGAGGAAGTGACTCGGTTGCTCTGACCTTCTCTTCTGTCACTTCCTCGGTCTTTATTAAAGAGGCAAGAAGACAAATCTTATGCAGTTGAAACGTTGAAATGTTCAAATGTATTTTTTTAATAATAGAAAGTTGTGTAATCAGATTACAATCTATGGTGACATTTCCGTTTGGCTGTAATATAAGAAAACTTTAACTGCCGTCACTCATTATTATAGATCGTGATGGTGAACGTTGGTTGTTGCCTTAGTGAATTGTCTTCCAACAAAGATTTCCTGGAATTTTCCTGGCCGAGAGCTTTTTTCACAAATGGATAATTTAAATTAAAGATCAGTGAGATTTCTTATCTTTCGTATACACGGGTTGCATACTTGGCTAAAAAGGCTAATCAGTTTTCTGCAGTTCATTCCAACTGCCTTGCACAGATCCGCGGATCCCCGGGCGCTGATCCCTTAATGTCAAATCAGAACAATTAGGTTTTCTGTAGAAATCCTCATCCCTGGGTTTCCGTATTTTTGACCGAAATTGCACTCCCATATGCGGCCATAATCATCGATCGACAGCTCCTTTCTATTGCTTCAAACTCTTTGTTTTTGCTGTTTTCACTTATTGTGTTTTCCCTTGCTCAAACACTTTCACGTCGAGGTGCCTTATGCATGCACGTGGAACAAGCTGTCAGAGTTTGATTTTGTATTTACTTTCAGAACAGTTTTCATTGGTGGTATTTTGACAGGTCATTCAATGGTTGATGTCGAACACAGCCGGGCATGAAGTGGGTTGATACTCGAAAACCCTGGCTATTGAGCTGTTGGCTTGCTGGCTCTCTTTTCCTTCCTCTTCCCCCATAATGCTATCCGCATTATGCTGGAGAACTAGACAATTTCAGTGTTGGAGCATTCCGCCACTCTAGTACGTGCTATCCTTTTTGGCATTCGTAACAATGTTCTTGATCATCTTGATGGCTGATTCCGCTTTGCCATTGGCTTGGTGGTGATGTGGCTGGTCATGAATGACTGAATTCCCAGGATTTTGCAAAATTCTCTGAATCTGGCTGGTTTTCTTGGCAATTTTGACATCACTGGACTACTGTATGCCCAACTGTGAAGCATGAGCTCTGGCTGTTAGGTTTGCTCGGAGAGAGGTTTGGATAACGAGGCACGTCCCTCAATAGGCCGGGCCATTCTATGTTGCCAATTCATCTCGGTAAGGCCAGTACTCTTTGATACACAGATGCGCTTCAGATTTGTCATTTGACCAGCCTGCTGTAATCACACTCATTAAAGTTTGTAGGGGAATGTCTCTGCCAATTTCCAGTCGAATTATTTGCAAATGCTCATCTGTTACAAGTGAACAAAGCTTCTTCCCGGTTGCTTTCCTTAATTTTCTCATGGGATTCTCATACTTTCTCTAGTCTGAAGATTACATAATCTGGAGTCTGGGGATTGATCTTAAGTGTGGGCAGGGCTGCTCTCAACAAAGTGTCACTGATGTGCATCTGTGGCCAGATCTGTATGCAACTTCCAGCGAATATTTCTAAATCACGAGTCTCGTGTACGCTGAAGACGCTTGGCGCTTGTAAGGATAGATTTCTCTAAGTTGGTTTCTAGGGGCTTGTGATTACGTAGTGCTTGAATCGTTCAGTAGCAAAGACAATTACGAGACACTTTTCTCAAACTGCGCATAATTTCGTTGTGTGTGTCATAGGCAACCGGGTGGCCGTCTTGAATCAGGATTGTGCGATGAACCAAATCAGAGCTGTCGCACTCTAATATTACTTCCTTGTCTGTGTCATAGTAGTGAAGTACTGATGCCTGCATGATGAGGTTCTTCATTGTCGTGAGTGCCTCTTCATGCTGAGGTAACCAGTCAAATACATCAATCTTGTGTGAGTGACTCGCAGACGTTGCTGAGTTGTGGCATGAATTTGGATAGGTAGGTACCAACTCCAGTAAGTCTCTGAGTCCCTTGGATCTCAGTTGGGCGAGCATGTCACACACTGCTTGCACCATTTCTGGGTCAGATGACAACCCCTGTTTGCAAAAGTTTTTTGGCCTATGTAGGCCACACTTATCCTGCTTGGATTGTATCATCTTCTTGTTGAGTTTCGGCCCACGCTCTCTACACCTGTCTAACAAGGCTCCGAGTGCTTTATCATAAGATGCCAATGCCTCTTCTTCAGTATCACCAGTGCCAAAGGTGACTATGTCGTCATGAATGGCTTGGATATTCTCGAGTTCCAGAAGACACTTATCAACTCTACGCTAAAATTATTCCAGTGCCAACTTTATTATGTATGCCATTCGGTCTTCAATCTAACTCGATTCGCCAGAGACTGCTAGAGAACAAGACACTAGAATTGAAGACTAGGTTTGATTAGGCCCGGGTCCTCGAGTCGGCTATTAAGAGCTCCGAATCTTATACGGCGCCACAACCAACCATCAATACAGCAATTTCTCTGCCTTCCACTGCTTTGGCTGAACAGTTAGACCCAAGTACACTTGCTGCTGCAGAGTTGAAAAGTTTCACTTGTTTCTTCTGTGCAACAATAAACACCCTCATTCAAGATGCCCAGCTCGTGAGGCAACCTGCCTAAAGTGTTCCAAGAAAGGCCACTTCGCCAAAGTCAATAGAGAAACGCCATCTGCCCAAAAGAGCAAGGTTTCTTCTGCTACTTGGTCGCCGATACTGGCCACAGTCCCTACGGGCACTCCTAAATGTCTCTCCAAATCATCGGCAACCGTCATCATGAATGGGTTTCAAGTAAAAGCTTTGTTTGACTGCAGTAGCAGTGAAAGGTTTATCCACCTTGACTTGGTCAAGAAAACAGGCCTAACAACACACCCCTCATCTGGAACAGTGTTTATATCAACGTCTACATCATCAACCAAAGTCAGCGGAGCCTGTGCGATTGATCTCTCTTATCAAGGCAGAAAGTACGAGGCTCTGTGTGTATCCGTACTGCCTTGACTTTGTGCCAACCTCATACTAGGTCTCGATTCCCAGTCCCAACGCGAGGGCGTTGTTTTCCAGTATGAGGGCTCTGAACCACCCTTATCCTTTTGTGGTTTTAGGACGCTGAATATTGAACCAACTGAACCCTTTGCAAACCTGATATCAGACGGCCATCCCATCGCTACTAAGTCTCGACGATACAGCCAAGAAGATTCAGCTTTCATTGACAAGGTAGTAAAGTGACTGCTCGAAGAAGGCATAGAACAGAGTCACTCTCCATGGCGAGCTCAAGTCTTGGTGAATAAGGATGAGGACCACAACAAGAGGCTGGCTATAGATTACTCGCAAACCATCAACAGGTTTACACTGATCGACGCTTTCCAACTGCTATGGATAAGTGACAGGGGTAAACAGCATCGCTCAATACAAAGTTTTTATCACCATCGACCTGCACAGTGCCTACCATTAAGTACCACTTAAGGCCGAGGACAAGCCCTACACAACCTTCGAAGCCCGAAACAACCTCTTCCAGCTTATCCGGCTTCCGTTTGGAGTCACTAACGGTGTGGCCTGTTTTCAGAGAGAACTGATGAAGGCTGTGGAGGAGAATAATCTCAAGGAAGTTTTTCCATATCTCGATGACATCACCATTTGTGGGAAGGATTAAGGTTACTGAACACCTTGAAATGCATCTAATGATCTATTTTTTTATTAAGTAATAATGATATTTTAACGGAAAAGAGCTTCAAAACAAAAAAGAAATTTTTACAAAAGCTTAATTCTTTCGCGAGATATGACAAAATGAATTTTTACTGGAAGTTGACCGAGCTTTTCGTCCTTTGCTTTGATTGACAGCAGGAATTTGTTGCTGACGTAACTTTCGCGGCACTTAATGTGAAACCTATCACAAATATTTGTGGTGTTCCAGGTTTCGGTGCTCTTGAACATATCTAAAATACTACCCATTTGCGTTTTCTTGTGTGTTAACGGCCGCAAAAACCCAACTGAAAAGTCTGCGCTTGGAAGAGCGATAAGCGTAGGAAATCGTCAAATCGAAAACGTCGGACAAATAAATCCGCGGCGTTTTTTATAGTTGGTGCTTACTCTCAAAATTTACATCCACAGATATTGTCCCGTCAAATTTATGGTAAGCAAAAGAGAACTCGCGTTTCGGCGATTGCGAAAGAAAAAACCTCTAGATGCAAGAGAAGCAACTTGACAGTTTCTTTTCACAATGAATGGACGTGAAAGCGGCGCTTTTACTGAATGACAGGCCTAAACTTACAATTATGCTAACTGAAATAAAGAATGAAGACACGATGGATTACAATATGTTTGAGTCTTTGAACAATTGTTGTAGTCACAATCGATTACAATGTGTTCGAATCTTCGAATAATATTGTCTTTTATTTTGTTTTTAATCACAAACATGATCAAATGTCAATGCATACAAAGTTACAGTAGCTCACGAAGCTTCGCTCACTCTTCAAAAAGCAGCAAATGCTGTCTCCGCTGTTCAGCTGTGCAGTCGCTAACTCGCCTTGTTGCATCATTTCGTCGGTTTCAACCTTGCCATCCACGTCCACGTTGCCGATTACCGCGATTATTGCGAACTGCTTTCGGCTTTTTACAACAATAAATTCCACAAAGGCAAAAGTTCTACCGGTACTTGCAAGCGAGTGTTCAAGTTATAATTATGAAAACGTTCCAAATTCTGGACCAGAAGAAATTGTGCTTCGATTCAATGCATGTGATTGGATTCCGTGACGTAGGGGCGGGGAGATTTTAAACCACATGTGGAGGAGGTCATGTTTTGCGGCCAGAGTCCGGGTTTCTTCAAACTCTGTTTTCTCAAAACAAACTTTTGCACGAAGTACAGCTACAAAAAACGTCAAAACTCAATCGAGTTTTTTCTATAGCCACAAAATTTTGGACAACGGCGGAACAATAAGCACAGATTTAAACCGTGTTGGCAAATCTACTAATTGCTTCTAAATTTTTGTTTTATGGATCGTTTTGTTCGCTTCTCTACTCAAAACCTTACAATT
>JAOEJI010710700.1:0-14533 GCA_025448255.1 Umimayanthus chanpuru
GGAAAATTTTTGAAGCCCCGGAAATCCCTGGAAACCGCTGGAAAAACCCTGGAATTTTTTTTATTAAGCCCTTGAAAATCTCACAGAATTTTATTGAAAAAATAAATTCAGCAAATGGTGCATTTTGTTGATTTCATTACAAATAACATTCGAGATTGTAGACCTACGTATCATTTCAAAACTTCATTTTGTGTTGGAAACCACTGCTTAGTATTGAAACGATACACTTGGAGCACATTGTTGCTTTACAGTAATTACATTAGCTATTAAATGTTTTAAACAATTCGTTGTTAACATTATTATTTTCATTCTGGGCTTCAAGAACCCTGGAAAAGCCTTGGAAAAAACGGTAAAACAGCCCTGGAAAACCCTGGATTTTTGAATTTCTGAAGACGTACGAACCCTGCGGTTTGCACGTGACCAGTGACGTACTAGTCATGTGGTCATGCTCGGTTGTTGGGGTCATTGGGCTGTTGGACCAAGCAGAAAACCTAATTACAGCATATGCAATCCTAAAACTTGACTCGTATGAGGAAAGGGGTCTCACATTTCTATATTATTATAGTATAATTTATATCACAAGTAAAGATTTTGAAGAATCTGTCCTTCTACTTTCTGGAAAAGCTTAACCAAAAAGAAGACTAGTATTATGGTCTAGATAGCTAATTATTAAGTTACTGCGGATAAACAGTTTTTAAAACTATATCTTTGCAGGTTTGCTTTGAAAACTTGTCCTTTTTCTTTGACATCTCATAATGCAAAAATAATAAGGTGTAAGGGCCTTTGGCGAAACTTTACTGCTTTTTCCAAAGTCAAAGTCCCTTACCTGAACATGACCCAAGAGGTTGAAAACGTTTGTGTTTTTTAAAGCTTTTTATCATTTTTTGTATGAAGATAAAGGGAACAAACTAACAAGCTTGGAAAACTCACACTCGATAAAAACGAAACTGATCTTTGATTCAAACTCATTCTCGTTCAAGGCCGCTCTGAATCTCTCCTGTTGTTTTCTTGGCGAATGCGAATACCATCTGCTCAGTTACTTTCTCTTTTAGTTGCAGGTCTTGTAAGCTGACACAGCTGATTCCCATCGATTGTGCCTCTTGTTTTTGGTCTTTAATGAGACCATCCAGTAGACAAATAAAGAATCTTCGGTGGGTTATCTTCTCCATTTTACAAGTTGATTTTTGATTTGGCTCCAATGAACACTTGAAAAATCAGACTTTCCAAAAACCTGTTGGCAAAACTGCAGGAATGTCTCGAAAATCTAATAGGGAAGCCATCGCTTTTTTCTGTTTTTGTTTGAGTTCGGTCAAACTACCTTTTATATCACGAAGAGTTTCTGCAATTAGAGTGTTCACAGTGCTAGATCCGCCCGTGGCCATGATGTTCTTTTTTCTTTCTGATGTCTCTTCACATCATGCTACTTACAACCTGTCACAATTAGCCAATCAAAAACCTGTGTTCGTGGGTAACGCTGTATACTCAAAAGCCTGGGGTTTCCTGCCGACTCTGATTTTTCTCGTCCCCAGTCTTCTCTCCTTGATGTTGAACAAACCTTTTCGATTTGAACCGAGCTAGAGAGCTGGGTAGAAGGCTAACGTCAAGGCATCAGTCACAACTTTCTTCAGATTAACAACTTTCTGTAAGGTCTTTATTGCACGATTTAGGGTATCCTTCACACATGGTGACTTCCTTCCAACTTCCACAACACCCAGGTTCCTGGCAACTGCCTTTGAACAGTTCAACAATCTTTCACTCTGATGCTACACACTTATGGCCTCGAATTTTATTGAGCTTTTCTGGGTGGAAGTGGCTTTCATCTGAAGGTGAAAACCTCAAACCAGGTCCAACTGGGTACTCACTGTATGGTGGTTCAACGTCATGTTCCTCACTGTGACCTGCTTCATTACTGTCACTATAGAACATAAAGATGATACTAACTGATCTTAGGACTGACTTGAACGTTTGTATATCCAAATGAAGTCAAATCACTTTCAACATAGACTGCACTGAAACAACATTGCGTGTTCTTCTATTTATTTGATTATATCCCAGCTAGATTTAAGAGAAAGGCGGAGGTAGTTGCCAACAAGTACACACATATCGTTGGTCAACTCAGCACGAAATCGAAATTTTATGCGAGCACAATGCTTGCGTAAATTCAACTTAAAGCTACTCTTTACGTAACTTTGCGCTGTTTTATCGTAAAGCTCTAAAAACGGACTCCTTAAACGCAGCTTTACACTATCAAATATGTGTGTAAAGTTAAGCGTTAAAGGTTTTTGTAAAGATACGTCAATTAACGCAAGGTTAGGTGCAAAAGGTACAAAAGTTGTTTAAAGTTCGTAGTATGGCCATAAAAAATCGCTACCAAAATCCTACATCATTTGTAATGGCTTGTTTAGATAGTTCTGGCGCATACAAATAAAGACTGAAGTCTACACCTTGCTCGTTCCAGTACTGCCCTGCATGCCGGAACTAGTGGGTGGCAGTAATGGACCTCAACTTGTGCAAAACTGTCTCTGCTTTGTTAGCTTGAAAGGGGTAAGGCGTGTAACCAGCAGTAACCAACATAAGTAATACAACATCTTTTGGAATAAAAGGGATTTGTTGTCGGGCAATTGGTTTTCCATGTGCATCAACTGAAAGTATAAAAAACAAATTGTTAGTGAAATCGTGTAGTTGCGAGATTAAAAACAGGCCTACTAGCAAGGTGAAATTTCATCCCAAGCCACTCATTACTAGCTACTTCACTGGCATAACGAATAGTGTTCAACATGTTAAAAACAAGGAAGGTACCACAGCAAGACTCCAAAATAATTTTAGACACTGAGCACTCCCGTTGCGAACCTTGTTAGCATTACAGCATTTTGCATGGTGCGAAAAGCTACTGCAAAACCTGTCAAGGAACACTGTTTTTCTCTTGATCACTGAATGGTTTTCAGGGATTATCATAACATGATCTGATTGAGGTAAACAAATCGCAGTGATTGCGAGAGCATTGCTAATTACATTTTCATGATCTTTAGGAATGTTTTCAAAAGCTTTTTTGGCCATAATTACAGCAACACCTGTAGAATTGAAAACTAGATTTAGTTTTGCATTCGTTTAGTTTATATCAGAATACAGCTCAGCTGGGACTGAAGAGGTTAATAGTACCCCATAATTTAGAAAAAAAGTATGAACACATGTACCATTCCACATTTGAATAACTAACATATAACCACTAATAAATTGCAACTATCGATTTAAAATAGAAATAACAAAGTGTGGGCTAAAATTTAACATTTACTGAAAACGTCTGTATAAACATTTTCACATTCATGCACTGAGGAAAGTAGAGGGGATTTACTAGTGATACCGTCCCGGTATGTTCACATTTAAAAACTTTTACATCTTTCATCTCCTTCACAAAATATCAACCTTTTACCATCTTCACTTTACCTGATACACTTACAAATCACTTAAGGTATTAGCCCAGTCAGAAGGGGCGAAAAGTGGTCAGAAATCAAAAACAATTTACTTAAGTTACAGTAAAGCGATTCATTTGAAATTTTTCATGGTAAAAATACAGTGAATAAAGATTTAAAAAATATCAATGTTGGTGTGAAAATCGATACTAATTGTGACAGATTACCATCACAATGCAAAGTCATTAAATACAGTTTATTTGAATTTCCTTCGCTGTATTACTCTTGAAGTAAACAGTTGTTTTGAAAAACTCATTTACCCATTGTGACTCAAAAATACACTGGAGCCCGGATCTAAAGCACTTTTTGTTTGCGAGGAATGGAGCGATATTTTTTCTAAAACAAATGATAATTTTACTGACCTGAATCTTTCTTTGAAGTAGCTCATTTTACCCGGGCTTCAACTAAAATTTCCGTTATTGTATGTTCTTCATTTGTGGCAAATTTCTTTAAGTTTTATTAGATCTAAGTTTCCTTTTTTTCCCTTGTTAGATGTTGTACCTGTATCAGATAACAAGGAACTGCGTTAAAACACGAAAAAAAAAACTCGATTTTTGCCTCAATCTGTCCATTTCGAGTTCACCTTCTTTAATTCTACTCGGAAATACTTGTATTGAGTAGAATTCTCTGATAACAGTCAAATGAAGTACAAACTAAAAGCAAAAAAATGCTCATCGACTCTGGCATCCCAAACAAATGATATCATCCATAGCAACCATAGTAATATGGGCAGTAGTGTTTTGGGAAAGCGGATGACATGTGCAGTGAACACTGCGCTTCGTATTTGGACAACCGGTGACACAAAATACAGCTGGTTCTTCAATATGCTGGCCAACACGGTTGACTTGACAACCAAATTCAACGGAAACTTTTGGCACTTTCTGATTACCAAAAACAGTTTTTGTTTGGGCAAAGCTTATGCGAAAATAATAAAGATTCGATATTTATTAAAGTTTTGAAGTGTCATTTTTGACCCCTAAGATGGGGTTAAGACCTTAAGTCAACCCTAGCCTTTGTTTGCATGTAATTGTAAAAGTGGCTAAGGGTATCAATTGTAAATTAACAAAACATACGCAACAACTAAGATAGGGTTTTTTAAAATATATTGTTAAAAAGTTACAACTTTTAATTTATAAATATAAAACCTAAGGCTTTTGTTTTTGTCGTTGTGTCAAACTATCATTTAGTTACAAATATATTTATTGCTTCATAGTTCAGTCAATATCTCTTCAGTGTAATGAAGAGCAAACAAATTTATTGTAAACGATATTGTACATTGTGTTATGCCGCGTTCTGCAAAATCTCCCGGTGTGGTTCACGAAAATGGCTTTCGTAATCTTTCCAAAGTTAATATTTTCAACAGTATACCACTTGTTATTTTTGGTTAAATTTCTGTGTAGGGCTTTATCGTCCTTGATGACTCATTCAGTTCTTACCTTCAATATGACTTTGATCAATATGTTTCGCTCATCACAAAATCTTGGGTATTGTGCACATCTGTACGAACTAGACAGTTTGATCTTGCATTTTTTTGCTCCACACCCAATCCCTGTCTTCATGACTCGTGAAGCAGTCTGTGATCGGCTTTGTCTTACCGGTTACTTTGAATCAGAGGTTCTCTCTTTCTGTGTTTTTTCCTGGGTTCAGGTCAAGGTCAAGGTCTTGTGTTTTCACGTTTTGTTCAGTTCATTTATAAATTTGTAGATTCGTTTGCTTCCTGTCTTCTCGTAATGTTTCGATCTCTTCATTTTTGCTTTTCAACCCCCTCTTTAATTATCCAACGTCTTCGGTAAATTATAGGCTTTTCTGTAGTTCTGTCAAACTCGTTTTTACCGACGCTGTTTCCATTTTGAATTTGTAATTTAAGTGGGTCTGTTAACTGATTATTTTGGCAAATCTTTGGGGTAACTTTAAATATCAAGTCCGTCCATTTTGCTTGCAGTTCCCGAACGCATCAACACGCAACCTTGAAAAGTAATATAATATGACGCAGGTATGGTACTTTGTCTTTAACGGTTTTTGTTTTGAGCGTTTGGAACAAGTGAGGCCCGCTGACTTGCAATGTGTTCAGCGTACTGAAAAGAGTCTTCAAGTTTAAGGCTTTATCGAATCCCTCTAAACTGTAACAGTACAGGTATCGCCACTTCCATTTATTGTATTGCGTAAATATTTTAGGAATTATTCACAATTTTCAGCTTTTTTTCAAGTCTATAAACCATATGCTTTTTATACCTCCTCCCCTTCCTAAAGTGTACTAAAAATGATTTTGAAATAAAAAATCACTCTACATTTGTAAATGTTTTGAAAGTGTACATTGGATTTTCACCCCCTCCCCCTTACGAAAAAGTTTCGCTTTGTAGACTTAAGGGAATGTTAAGAATTGTGAACTACCTCTTAAAATGATGACCTCTTCATCTTCCTGTTTACACCAACCTATCTCCTTTTCTTTGTATGCAGCGATTGCTTTCTATCAGATCTTTAAATAGCCTCAAAAATATTTCGGTTTGTATATCAGAGAATGTGGTCCCCCCTATCTGGTTTACATCATCCCCACTGAAACATTGTCCTCTTGTTGATTGAACCATGCAATCTTTTCTTGAAGTGTTTCGGTCTGGTCAGGCCCGTCTGGTAGTGGGGCTCATTTTTCTGAATTTTTTGCGTCTCCAAGTCTTTCAAAACTTCTTGCTTTATCATTGACTTTACCAAGAGAGATTCAAGCAACAAATGGATGACCTTTTGTTTTCCATCACCGTGTTAATACTGATCATTCCTTTCTTGATATTGGTCTGAAAGATCGTTTTCACAGCAGCATTTTACTCATTGGTTCAGCGGTGTCTCGGTGTTCCTTTGTCTTCTTGATCAGTCTGGTTGTCTTCTACAGTTTTCAGCAGTCATGGGGAGGCGCTAAAGGCTTAATGTCTTTGTCTAATTAATGGCTTATAGCTTGCTAGCCTCTAGCACCCATCAGAACTTACAAATTCCTTTATATCTTGCTCACATTGGGCTACTGGTTACTATGGTAAACCACGACTGCACCTGATTACTTCTTGTCCCTTCTTGCCCGGCCTAGGATCTAGTTAACAATATTGTGAATATCTGGGATATTTATGTTCCTGCTAAGAGCTGTTGTTGCAACAAATAATCTTTTTGTAGTGTTTCCCTTGAACGGAACTATCAAGTGTTCTTTGTAGTGTTCCCAAGACAGTGAGTGATAAATGCCAATTATGTAACTTTCCTTATATTGGTGTTCCTGCGAGTGATATGCTGGAATCCCCTTTCTCATCATAACTCATTGACAACAATTGCCACGTCCTTAAGGGTATTACAAAATACTATCGTTTTGGGAGTGTTCACCTTGAGCTTTTGAATGAGGTCAATGATCCAGTCTAGCTGGCCATGATAGCTTGCTTGCTTCTTTTTATTACGTTTATCCTTAAGTTTTCTCTATTTGGGCTGACGAAGACCTTAAGGTAGTTTGACTCCAGAGATGACTCATTTCTGTAAGTGACTGGCACTCGTCTTGTCCCAGTGTCAGCTGCCAATGCAGCTGGTTCGCCTGGAACAGGTCAGCTTGAGACCTCAGTATGAGGAACCCTTGTAGATCTTTAAAATATGAAACTACGTCTTCATCTTTTAAAATTTGAAAAATTTTCTTAACTTTATTCTGCTTAATTGAATTAATTTTATTACTTATAATCCATTTAAAGTGAGTGATCATTCGTTTAGAGCAGACACAGGTACTTCTTGTTTACTCAAGTTCTTTGCATAACCGTCTACTGCCATAAATAAGATGTTTTTATTGAGATCCCAGTCAATAGTTTTTACTTCTCTGTACTTGGGTCCTTTCGACAATTTGGAGGTTTCTGGTAATAATATGACCATGAGGTTAAAAATGTAGATGATTTGCAATCACACGACTGGTTCGAGTTATTATCTTTAGTTAAAGTAACATCAGATAATGTTTGATTGTAATTAAATATTTTCCTTGATGGGACTTCAGATGAAGCTTGTTGGATTTTAGATATTGCTCGTTCGGATTTCAAACGAGGCTGAATTGAATTTCAGACGAGGCTTATTGGGATTTTAAACGAGGCTCGTTGGGATTTTAGACTAGTCTTAAATATCGCATAAATATATATATTTTTAAAAAAAAGGTACATAAGCTATAATATACCCAAATTCGTATAAACGACTGAAAAAGTAGAGCAAATAACTTTCAGACGTACTTGAGTCGTATCTTTTTTATTTTTCAAACTAATACATTTCAAAATGGATTCTTCATCTTTTTCTTCCTATTTTCACGTTCCTCTTTCCGTGCCAAACGCTTCTCCAGCTCCCTCCCTCTTTCTTTCTCCCTTTCTAGACTGACTTGCTTTTCCTCTTCTGTCCTGTTTAGTAATAGTTAAAGGAGGTTATCAAATAGAATTTTTACAAATTTCCAATAATGGAACCTTCACAAATCGTAAGTCTATGAAAAACCTCCAATGCATGACTGTCAAATGTAACTTATGGTTTTCTAATCTCTTCAGACACAACCCCACGAGGTTTTCTTTCTCGCCTCTTCACCAGTGCTCTTCTTCGTTTCCTATCTTCCCTTGTTCGCAGTCTACACATTTTATGAAAAGTGCTTGTGAAAACAAATTTGAATTCGGAAGATATAACGTATTCTGTTAATAAAACGAACATTATTGTAACTTGTGTAGCTCAAAAATAGTTACCTCTTTTTCTCTTGAAGTGGCATGTTTCTGGCTCCGGTTTCCGCTCACAGAACAGCTGGTCAAGAAAAACATCTTATGCATGTGCATGCGGGCGTATCTCTTTTCAGTGTTAAACTCAATGTAAGTATTGAGCCACTTTCTGTGTTTAAAGGTCAAGGTGAAGTTAACTTTTGTCACTCTCATACAGAGGAAAAAGTACAACTTCACACTACGATAGTTGGGAATATAGTGAGACTTGTTCCGGAGGTTGGGGACGAGTTTTTGAGGGGCATTGTTACTGAGCCTGAAGTCTTCTGCCAACTGTCACGTGCTACTTTCATTCTTTCAGGGGCCAGTGGATAGTCGTTGTGGAAGTCGTGGAGGTCTGCAGGGTACTCGAGGTCAACTTCGAGGATATAATCCCCTTCACTTCAAATTTGAAGTCAGAAATGTCATCTTGAGTCAGCCAATCGAATTCTCCAGTTGAGAATGGTTGGCTCGTGGTCCAACGTTAGAGACTGTTAGCCTCCAGGTAGATGATATAGCTTCTACATATTGAAACAAACCCCCTTCTACCATTAATTTCACACTCCCAGAATTTTGAGGATTGAGCTCGTTTTACCCTCGAGGAACAATGACAGGTCGTGTGTCACACATTCTAGGGTGCATCTTCAGGACTTTTATCCAGTGGTTGGTATTCAATAAAACATCGCACCGAGTCAGCTATCATAAGCTCGTATCCAATGAGCGTGAGTGGCATAATTTTATAATTTTTAAATATAACAGGAAATTGTACGATGTTTTCTCCTTTGGGCCTTTATTATAAACGAATCATATGGAGCGTACCTTCTACGCTGCAGTTGTAAACCTTGCTTTACCGTCTGATTGTTTAAATACATTAGTTTTATACATGAGAGAGCTTTTATTTGTTCAGAAGCAAGCAATACTTATAACCATGTTAAAATACATCCTTCATATATACTGCGTTCTACAAACTAAAATTTATGCATGCAACAACGAAATAAATGTTTCTGTGTTGAAAAATTTCTGAAGTTCAATAACTTAAAGCGTTAACATCTGTTGTGTACAACAGTAAAACTTAAACTGAAATTATTTATTGTCAAAGAGATACAAGAGAATACGATACAATCTGTAATGCGCGCATTGAGGTCGTTATGATTTATTTACTAGAAATGTGAATGGCCAAATAACTCTTTTTGAGAAAAATGTTTTCAACGTCATTAGAATCTTTTTTTTTTTGGTTTAATTTCCTAAAATGTTTTCCAGGAAAACAGCAGTTTTCGGGTGATATTAACCCATAAGGTTAATTCAAGCGCGTTTTTTTGAATTCTTACCAACTTCCTGAGCCGTATGACCAGGTAAATTACAAGACCTATTACCACGAAAATACACACTTAAACTAACCCTTCATATCACAGCTCATCATTTGGTTAACTTGTAACATAGTAAGTCACAAATTCAAATATTGAATAAGCCGTAGTTGAGCCAGTTTTCCAGTCATGCCAGAGCAAAGTAAGAGTTTTCTTGGTAGCCACAATCCCTGTTTACAATAGTCTGTGATACTTTTGAAAGGTTATTGTTTATCCCTTCTCAGTAATTGTCGTTCTACTCTCCTTTGTATTCCAGTCTGCCATGTTTACAGATCGCCTTTGCTGCCAGCTGAAACCCTAACATTGTTCTGCGCATGATTTGGAAAATGGCTTATTTCAAATTAACTGCACAAAAATATGCATGTAGATGACGAATATTATGAGTTAATTAAGGTTTGTTTTGTCAAGTTCTTGCTAACGTCCTCAGCCGTATGCCAGGGTTGTTGCAAGACTGATTTTAACCAAAATACACAAGTAAACTAACCCTTTGCTTTTTACAGCTCATCATTTGATAAAATTTCTTTATGAAATTATTTCAGTTTTAGTATATTTAAAACTTTTTCGACACTTATTTAAATTTGAGCAATCCGTAATTTAACGTCGGTGGAATTTGAAATTAACGGTAAAATTACCGGGTTAAATTACGGAGTAATTTGGCCCTCATTGTCTTATACATAACCATAAATTTCAGTTCGATACTGTTATTTATCCCATGCCTTGAAAAATACAGCTAATTAGAGGCCAGGATTACTGTTGCATATTCTGCCTAAAGGCTCGTTTGTATACGGAAAATACAAGTGACACGTGGCATATTCCACGGTATCCCACTTGAAAGCATTGCATAACTAGTATATATATTATCGTCTTCCATCATTTTTTCTCTGTTTCTTTTCCCTTCTCTCTTTTGCATTCCTTCCATCTTTTTTCCTTCTTTTCTTTCTCTGCACATCTTTGCTTCGTACTGCAAAGGAAGCATCATAAAATTAGAGATATGAAAACAAACAGTGTTGTGGTGGCTGTGGCGTGTTTGGCGTTTGAGAAGTCGGTTTAACAAGTGAAGATAGTAAGACTCGGTCATTTTTGTTATTCCCTCCAAGGGGAAAGAATGAACCTCCATCAATACTTGTATTTACTTTGATTTTACATCGCTGAGATTAAAATATAATTATCAATTCCTGATAGATAGATAAATAGATTGATTGTTTACAACTGTGAACTACATGTCATTTACCTTGCACAATGTCACTCATGCTTCCTTTTTCTTGAGGGTTCCCCGCAAATGTAACCTGAAAAAGAAGAAAAGAAAGTTGAAGCATGCGTTCCTTAGAAAAGGGCTTCCCCTATTTTTTTAAGGAAAGCATGCTTCCCTCGATCTTCCTTGAAAACAAAAGGTAGACATTTCAGTTCAGTTCGTCTCAGTGAAGGATTCAAACAAAGCAAAACCATTGCTTATCATTTTGACTATGACATATTTTCTTGTTTACGTTAAATTTTATTTTTGCAAACTCACCTCTTGAATGTAAACGCCTTGCTGCTTCTTTCCTCTTCTGCAAAAGAAACAAAACATACCCATAATACCGCGTGCATTTTACTGTACAAATTCTTACAACGTGTAGAAGCTTTATATCCTTAAAAAACACACTTGTTGACCAAACACGAACATTTTTATCTTCAGCAATTAATGAAGAATTGTTACACACCAGTACGTGCTTGTTGTTGACCGCCTGGTGGTGTAAACAGTGACAATGATATGGCACCCTGTCCATTCTTAATGTCTCGCGATCGCTTGGTTGTTCCGTGGTGTTTACGGCTGATGTGGCTTCGGTGGTTGTTCTGGTAGCTAAACATTTTATAAAAAGTTGAAGAAATGACTAGAGTGTGTTGGTTAGTAATCCTTGCCTCGCTGGATTAAAGGAAAATGTACAACAACAACAACAACAATAATAATAATAATAATAATAATAACAATAATAGTAATAGTAATAATAAAAATAATAATAACAACAACAACAATAATAGACAATGTAGTTACTTATTTATACAGCGCTATTTACATTTTCAGGACTGATTGTGTTTGTTATTGGTATGTGGCGAGGGACATCAAAAAACGAAAAGCATATTCTATCCAAATTATTTGATAAATATTGTTAAACACAAAAAAGAATATTGTTTTACCACTCCCATATTTAAAACCATTATGTTATACCCAGCAAACACAATTAGGATGGACACTTATACATCAAAACAGACAGAAGAGTCCATGCACCAAACCTATGTTTCTCATGCAAGCAGTTTCATTTTAAGAATTTAATCAAGCATTGTTACACACCAGTATGTGCTTGTTGTTGACCGCCTGCTGGTTTAAACATTGGCAATGACACGGCATCCTGTTCATTGCTAATGTGTCATGATCGCTGCGTTGTTCTGTGGTGTTTACGGCTGTTTTTGGTGGTTCTACCGGTAGTTAAACATTTTATAAAAAACTGAATATACATGACTAGAATGTGTTGGTTGCTCTTGCTTGCCTCACTGGATTGAAGAAAATGTATAAGTAATATTAATACTAATGCGAATACTAATACTAATAATAACAACAATACTAACAACAATAATAACAACAGTAACAGTAATAATAATAATGAGAGTAATAGTAATGATAGTTGTAGTAGTAAAAGTAACAATAATTATTTATTTATTTTTTGTTCAAAATATTCATTGTTTCCTTGTTTTATGTTGTTGCATGATAGAACAGGAGTTATAAGTAACATAAGTTGGCCCGTATTGTATAAACGATTAAAGGAAAACTAGGTCTTGAACTTTCCAGTTAGCATGATATGGTTAAAAAAAGTTGTAGTTAAAGGTAGCAACTTTTTGTATTTTATAAGTTTTGTGCAAACAGTGACTTACAATTTACAATTGCCACTTCCCGCAGAATACTTTTTGACTGGCCAACTTTGTTTTTAAAATATTTGAAGGGATGTTTGACCACCTCTAGCTTGTCTATCCTCCAGCCGAAGATTGAATTGTCCTATATGTACATGAAAATTGTCTTAACGCTATTCAAACTGGACTTTTTTGGTGTCCCTCAGGGGGGTCTTTGAACCCCCACCAGTAACTTTTTTGCAATTAAAGCTATTGAATAGATATTTTCACATTTGACAGATCATATCAAGTTTGTTTAATTTCCATCTTGTAATCAATGATATGACGTCATATGACGTCACAGTTACGTCATTACTGACAAAAATTTGGATTTTTACAAAATCCAGCTCATCATAAGAATAGTTTAGAGGTTTCTGACTTAAAAAACGACAAATAAACGGTACAAAATGAAAAGAAAACTCTATTTTTTACTACCAAAAATATTATTTAAAAAAATGTAGTAATGCAAAGCTTATATTACTAGCGAAAGTTCAATGTTCAAAGCACACATTAGCTCATAAACTAATGCATTAATATTTTACTGAAACTTTTTGTCTTTAATGTTATTAGTGTCACTGAAACTGTTTTATCTCTGTTTGAAACGTTTTCAAACGCAAATCAACCGGAAAAAGCTCGAAATTTTAAAAAAGTGCAAGTACATGGCCGCCATCTTAAATTTCAAAAATGGTATTGTGCAATGTCTATGACATCACAGGTCATGTGGGAAATAAATTAAATTACAAAAGTTATCGGTTAATTGACTTTGATATTAAGAATTTGCAATTGTTTTAAAGAGTTTGTTAATTTATGGAGAAAAACATTAAAAAAAGTCGAAATTTTAGAAAACATGGCACCAATAATGGGGTTGTCATGGCAACAAATGACACCCTTGATGCAAAATTTTTCCATAATCTTGTTTTCCAATAAGTTTGAGTACAAGTCACCAAATTTTGATGGTATTACTTAAATATCAACGAAGTTCTCAAAAGCTGAAATTGCTGCGGGCACTTTGATACCCCCAGTCTTAATAGGGTTAACCCTATCTAGCCTGGGCTTTTTTGAGCTCTCAGACGGGGGAGGGGGCGGAATCAGCCCCCCTCTGCAATATTTTTATTGCTGAAGCAAATTGCATGAATTTTGGCGCAATGCTTTACTACTATAAGCTCTACGTGTTTATGGTGTTGTAATTGACTTATGGGTTATGATGTCGTAATGACGTCACATTACTCAGTTTTCCATTTTATCTTTCCTTTTTTCAAATACAAAAGGAATTTTGATATAAAAATCATCAGAATGTGTTTTATTGTGCTTAAATTACACAAACAAGTGCTGTATCAATAATAAAAATTTAAGGAACAAGAATTTTAAGGAAGTTTAAGAAAGAAATCAATAATTTTCAAAAAGTAAAATGAAAGCATGTAAACTACTGGTCAAAAAACCCCGGGGGGTACTCCCATCTATGGGCTATACGGGTATGTGCTGCTGGAGAGGGTATGGTTTTCAAGCCATTTGGTCTGGTAAAGGGTATGATTTTCAAGCCACTTGGTCTGGTAAAGGGTATGGTTTTCAAGCCATTTGGTCTGGTAGAGGGTGTGGTTTTCAAGCCATTTGGTCTGGTAGAGCAGATGAAACAATCAAACATGACTTTCACTCGATATTTTGTTTACTTCTTGGCCCACATAAATCTACTGAAACTTGCATCCTCTTTTTCCGACAGTATATGGTTACTGTTATTTTTTCCAACACTTTGCATCGTACGGTGGCCTGCAAGTGTCAACGCAAAATATATTTCCAAGTGCAAGTATACATTTTACAGTAAAAAAAAAAATTTCCCAATAAAAAAATATATTTCCCAATTCCCAGTAAATATATTCCTCAGAACAAAAATATATTCCCAATAATAAATTTATTTCCCAATTCCCAGTAAATATTATCTTCCTCAATACAAAAATACATTCCCAATACAAAAATATATTTCCCAGTACAAAAATATATTTCCCATTACAAAAATATACTGGTAAATATATTTTTGTACTGGTAAATATACTTTTGT
>JAOEJI010711811.1:0-14530 GCA_025448255.1 Umimayanthus chanpuru
GAAACAATTGCGAAGAACAAACTTACAAAGCGAGAGCTACAATCACTTGCGGGGAAATTGAACTTTGCGGCCCGAGTGGTTTACGGGGGGGCGTACTTTCTTGCTACGAATTATTAAATTTATGCAGAAACTAGACAAATGTTTGGAAAGACTGACAGGGTGGTGGTGGGGTACAAACGATAATTTTTGGTCTGACGTTTGTCCCAATGTGCCAGTACTTCAACAGCACGTGAAGATCAAGTGACCTTAAACATTGGTTTACTCGAATGGAATGAAATGGACGGTCAGCCAAAACCAAAACAAGGAAAGAAGGTAGGGCTTCCAGTTTTTAACTCTACATACTTCTCTCTTATTCGGCCAAAAGCTGAAGAAAAGTGGAAGCATTTTACAGTAATCTTTATGATGAAGATCAAACATATGGTCTTTTGTATGAAGATGGCCAGAAAATTCTTTTCCTTCTTGAGTCAATATGAAATGATTGCAGACTTTGTTTGTGAATGACTTTTAACACGAGTCCACCAAAATGCATGAAACATAAGAGTCTAAGAAGCTATAAAAACCTAAATATGATAAAAAAAAAACTCATTAGCGTTGTTTGAGTCATGGAGTCAACAACAAGAGAAGCTGGATATGTTTAATACTTAACTTGTGCTTTGAAGTTTGATCTTGTTTCTGATTGAAAACAAAAGATAAATTATTCAAAGACTCGAACACATTGAAATCCATTGAGACTACAAATTGTAGTTTACCTGTCATTCAGTAGACGTGTGTGCCGCTTTCACGTCCATTCTCAAAAAGAACTGTCAAGTTTCTTCTGGCTTACATCTAAACATTTTTTTCTTTTGAAATCACTCCAAATGTGAGCTGCTTTGCTAACCGTAGATTTGATGGGGCAATAATTGCCGATAACTTGGAGGTCAGCACCAGCAACAGGAAACGCTGAGGAAAGACTCCCAGAGAGAGTTAAAACAATCATTCTCTTTTCTTCGCAGGACGCATATGAAGTCTCTATGGAGGCGTTTTGTGCAGCTCTGCTTTTTCCCACTCTTTGAAAACTACAGTTGTGGGAAAAAGAAACTTTCCAAGAAATCGTTAAGTCTCGTGAGATCTCTATGTAAATTAGGCAACATCTTGTAAATCACGAGATCTTGTGATTGTTTTCCAGATTTTGAAAAAGCATTGTTTTCTAATGAGCGACATCTCGCGATTGAAATGTGGACGAGATCTCGTAGAAAACAAAATCACGTTTTCACACACAAAATATCGTTTGGAAGAAGGAACGAGATCTCGTCAAGTCAATCACTTCTCTTGCTAAAAGCAGCTATTTTGGCCAGTAATCCAATTCGTTTCGTTCATCTGACAAATGTCTTAGTTTGTGGTCCTTGGTACAATAAGGCCAAAATCAAACACACATGAAAGTAAAATTGCAATGATGTTAAAGTCTGATGAGAGTGTGCAAGAATTGGTTGAGTGTATGAGACTCCCCAGTCAGAACCAAATGAGAATGAGAATTCGAACTATTATGCACTTAGGCTTTACCTTTAACGACATAACTTCAACTAGGTTTGCCCCTGTTACGTGTTAACGTTGTATCAAATCAAGTATTTATAAACCTAGAGACAAACATGTGTGCATGCATTTCATGATAGCAGTGCGAATAATAAAAAAAGAAATAAACAAAGTTAAACATACCTTGAGCCGACACCATGCTGATTGTATAGATTCGCACTTCCACTTTTGACAAATCTGTTCCAAAATATATTTGATTTCTGGGATTTTAAAACTTACAACAAGATGAAAGAGATTAAATAAATATTCAGTCGCTCGCGCATATGTTTTGTGGCAGTAGTCACTTGGTTGCATTTGGCGCATTGTCATAGAAACTACATTGATTAATATTCTAGACATTATTAACTGCACACCACTTGCACGCAGTCACTTTCTGTTTTTAGTTACTGCAACCATGCTAAGATTAAGCAACTACTCTTGGACTCGTGTGATCAATCTGCACAAGCAGTACACCGCTGCGCAGATTTGAGATTGCCTACAAAGTGAAGATATCACCACAACGGAAACTACCATAAGGCAGCTGATAAAAAGGTACCAATCAACTGGCTCAATGAAAGATTTGAAAAGAAGTGGAAGGCCATCAAAAGTGACAGAAGCGATCAAGGATACCATTGAAAAGCAGATGAGAGCAGACCACAAGACCACAAGCGAGGAACTTTAAGAAAAAATTGAAAAAGACCATGGTGTGACTGTGTGCCTGATCTGGCAGCAATTAAAGGTAATTCTTTCATTTTGTAAGACATCGTGTTATTAGTATATATATACTTTATACGTTTCGCAGTGGTTTATTGTTGAAGAGTTGCAGTTGCAAATTATATACCTTGCTGTTACCACTCGTTTTCAAAGAGTTGACCAGATTAAATTTGGTTGTCCGTCGTTTTACTCCATATGTCATAACAGTTTAGGCAAATCCGCAAACTTGCAACCAGTTTGCATCAAAAATAGAACACATCACAAATTACCTGTACCGATGGGAAAACTGTAAAATACCACCTGAGATATTTGTTTGTCTCAAAGTTATTGTTTTCTTAATAACAAATTATTACGTTATCACGTCAGTAATTATCTCAGTTTTTAACAAAATGGACCAGACTGCCATTGCACAGCCTCGTTTAAGTTAAGCTTAACTGTGAAGCAATATCCAATGTTATGTTATTCCTTTGTTTTTCAGTGGAAATCCAGCGATTATTTGGCTACAGATGCCGAAACAAAACTGAAATGGAAAAAATGTGGGAATTGAAAATTAGCATCTGTAAACGTTGCCAACATCTTCGCAGCAAACTGACCCAAGCACTGTCCAAGAGGCATTTGAATTTGAAATATTAGAACTTCTTTAGTAGTTATCTCGTTTCTAGTGAGTTTTCTAAAGTTGAAGATGTTTAATTTACTTTACTTCACAAGAATTGTGTAAACACAGTCTATAGGGTATAGATAAGAAACTTTTGTATTTGTTCAGTATTGACCGTACGACCTTCAATGTACTTTTAACTTGAAAACAAATGCCATGACGGAATTCAGTTGCATTTCGTGTTGTTTTTGTTACAGCTATTTCAAAAATGGTTGTCGTAGTCAATAGTCGATATTGGAACCAAAAGGAATTTTGGGTAAAGCCATAATGATTGATAACGTGCCAGTGAAGGTTGTTACTGTATGGCCGTGATATTATGAAAAGTCAATGCTAATAGCAATAAATTACTTTTGCTGCTTGAACCCCACAGTCAATTTCGGTTCCAGTATCGACCATAGACTGAGACAACCTTTCTTGAAATAGCTGTATACAGTATTTCCGTATTAGAATTAGTCTCATACGCAAATACATTTCAGTGCGGTTTAGCTGTAAAAGACTACAGCCAAACCACACGGAAATGTATTCGCATATAAGATAACTACAGTATTTCATTTATTAGCAGAATTTCATTCAGTAGTAATATTGAAATGGGGCAAATGATGCATAGGCCCGGAGCTCGAACGCCGATTAGTGCTATTATGAAGGGTTAAAATTTGATTCTTTCACATTATCAAAATTCGCTATTAGATAAGGTAGTACAATTTAACTTTGCAGAGCATTCATTTCAGCGACCTGTGTGGCATGTTTCTGTTTATCATGTTTAGAAGTCAGGACTAGAAATATGACTTTGAAAAACCGAGCAAGACTTATATATATATTATGCCAACAGAACATGTACATCATACAGGCAAACAGAATGCTATGTATCATTTAAAAATAAGAAACTAAATTTGAAAGTACAAACCTTTACTAACGTGTTGATCGCTAAATGTAAATATCAGTTTGTACTGACACATAAATATACTTTTAGGCCAAGTTCGATTCAAACTTCGTATTTCAGCCACAATTTAATTCGATCGAATTTGCTGTACGATAGAAAGAGTTTCCTAGTCATGTTTGGAGTTAGTAATGAACTTGGCTGTAAGTCTTAATCTACATTGTAAAGCCAACAATTAAAGCTCAAACAGTGAAATTCGTGAAGATATTTGATTCTTGTAGTAATGGTTAATTGATCATGCTTCAAATATTTGTTTTCAAATAGCTTTTATTGTCAAGTTTATCAGTTTCAATTAAATTTGAGTGAATTATATTCGACTGATTCAGGACCAAGCACCAGTTACTAGAGCGCGTTTGCTTTCAGTATTGCTTAAATTAGTTACAAAATCTCGTCCATTGTAGTCAACAAGCGAAAATTCGTACGAGATCTAGCAAAATCCCAAACGATATCTCATCCGAAATCTCGCAAAATCCCAAACGATATCTCGTACGAGATCTCACAAAATCCCAAACGATATTTCGTATGAGATCTCGCAAATAAAGCAATGCATGAAACGAAACGAGATGAAACGATATCTCTGAAAGTTTTTTTTTCCCACTACTGTAATTAACAAAATGATAGTTTGCAGTTTGGAAAATAATTAAAACAAATTGACAATGGTGCACATATTATTATCATTACACACTGGAATCTGTATACTGTAATCTGGTACCAGTTGACCGAGCTCCTGTATTCGGCTCTAGATATCGCGGTCATGCCAAACAACTCAAGAAATTGAGTTTGGCCAGGTTCCCTCGGATCGTTCGATGGAATATTTGAAATTTTCTTTCCGCTTGCACTGACTCGACTCTTTGGTTCGACAAATGATTCAGACCAGGAATCTTCCTGATGAAACTACGAGCCCTTGTTACTAGCAGTAAGAGATTTCCATTCTTTATCGTTGAGTTTTTTGTCATTTTCTTTCGTTTCGATGATTTCTTACGGTTTTTGCTCTTCCAAACACAGCCCTTTTGGGTTTTGGCAGCCATTAACAATTACTAAGAAAAACTCTAAAAAGTAGTATAACGAATCTGTTGAAGAACACTAAAACCTGGACACTACGAATACTTGTAATAGGTAAACAATGTTTGGCTTCACATCAAGTGCCGCAAAAATTACATCACCAACAAATCCCTGCTATCAATCAAAGCAAGGGACCAAAAGCCCTGGCAAATTCCGATAAAAACGTTATCTTGCCATACCTCATGAATGATTGAGCTTTGTAAAAAAATATTTTTTTTTTTTCAAGCTCTTTTCCAATAGAATATTATTATTTCTTTAAAAAAATTAGGTCATTTGACGCATTTTATAGTGTTCAGTTACCTTAAAAACAAGATACTCAGGTTCAAAACTGGTCAGACTGGTGGCACTGGTCAAACAGGTTCAAAACCTGTTTGGACCTAACTAAGCCATGCCGCACGTGACGTCATACCCGAGAGGGCGGGGATATTGCTGCGCCGGCTGAATCAGAACTCTCATTCTTCTACTACTGACTACAGAAAAGAGATACTTTCGGAAGTTGTTGCTGGCTGGGCTAAGATGAATACGGAAAAGCAGACAAAGTTCTGAAAATGAATGACTTCTTTTGTGGGCTACATCTCCTCGTGGCTTTCGCTGATCAGGCAGACACAACCCTAAAGCTTTGGGACAAACTCATCCATGAAAACAAAGCAGTGGAAAGTTTGAAGGAAAGATGTGATGGGATTTCCACAACATACAGTGATTCTGGAACTTTCAGACTGGTTAGAACAGTGTGCAAGGCAATGTAAGTGCGCTGTTGTGAGAAATATGGTAGGCATGTGCAGTTTGCAAAATTTGTGCAGCAAGAGGGAGAAGCCACATGGAAATGGGTTTAATGATTTTTTCACAATGGCGGTGGTGTGTTTTTTTTATCTATATAAAGACCTGAAGAGATTTTTTAATCAAGTCAAGAAAGGAAACAATTTCTTAAAGGATGTCTATCATGGTCTGCAGGTTGTTTCTTTTCCTGCACGATGACGAGCTTTAGGTCTCATAGACAAACTGATCACCACTCCATTGTGTAAAATCCTGGAAGATTCCTCTGTGCATAAGCTAGACATGTCGCGTCACTATCAGACATTGAAGGAGTTCTTTTCTTCCTGGGCAGAGGATGCCAATGGGTTTTTGAAAGGTGAGGTTGCATTTCCTCATGTTGAGATTAGGAAAGGGCCTCAGATTTCTTTTTTTTTTTTAGATTTCAGATTTTATTTATTTGCCACACTTATATCAATACATTAGTGTACAATAAGTAATTTATTTAAAAACAAAGTAGCGTGGCGAGAAGGGTCATAGAAAACCACAATGGCTTATGCGGGATAGCCCTTCTCATCCGGTTTAAATCACGAAAACTAATATTAGTCATGGGCTATGTATAAGAAGCTGGTTGCAGTAAGTCCTTTTTGGGATGGAATGACCAAGCAGGTGTTAGAGTTGATTTTTGGTTCACTAGCAGAGTTGCGAAGCTTTTATAGATCTTAAAAAAGCATTCGATGCCGTAGACCATCGTATATTATTAGAAAAGCTGCAATATTACGGATTTTGAGGGATTGCTAATGACTGGTTTAAGTGGTACTTGACAAATAGAACTCAGACCACCCAAATCGGAGCTCATATTTCAAGGAATGCTAACATAACCTGTGGTGTTCCTCAAGGCTCGGTATTAGTTTCTTTTACACATTAACGATATACAACACTGTTCTGATAAACTTCAATTCTTTCTTTATGCTGATGACACTAATGTTTTATATGCTGATAAGGAATCGTCCTCCTTGAAACGTACTGTAAACAGTAAACTCAAAGGTCTCTGTCGGTAGCTTTCATTTAACAGGATAACTCTGAATACCCCAAAATTAAATTTTGTTATATTTTGTCCTCGGCAGAAAAGTCACTCACAAGCTTTAAATAAATATACATGATACCGCTTTGAACCAAAGTGTTCCTCTCGAAAATAAAGAATATGTAAAATACTTAGACATTGAAATTGACAAAAACCTCACTTGGAAAACGCACGTCAATAATACTTGTGACTAAAATACGTAAAGCGGCAGGACATTTTCGTTCCGTTCCATACACTTTTAAATATTTACCAATCTTTGATAATGCCTTACTTAACTTTTGGAATAACATGCTGGGGCCAGGCCTGTAACACATACCTTAATAAAATCCTAATACTACAAAAGTGAGCTCTTAGATTTATGTATTTCGTTAACAGGAAAACACATGTCATCCCCCTTTGTCTGGATGCGAAAATCTTACCAGTTAGTTTTTTGTATTATCGATTGGCAGCCGTTTTATTGCATGATATTCATACAAATTTTAGCACCTAAAAATTTAGTGAATTAATTTGCTAATGTATCAGATGTTCATACCTATAGTACTACATCTTCAGCAGCCAACAGCCTCTATAGGAAGAAATTCAATCTTAAACTACAAGAGCATCCATTTCGGAGAGGGAGAACAAACTTCACCATCTGTTACCAACAGCAAACACCTGCCATTACAACCTTAGAAAACAGGGTAGATTTGAGCCAGTTTTTAAAACTAACCGATGAAAGACCAGTTTTTTAATTAATAATTCTCTGAAGCTTTTCAAACAGTTACAAACATTTTTTAGATAATATTTTATATACAAATTTTAATGTTTGATCAACACGCTCTTGTTAAACCTTTTATATACATTTTTAGCAATTTGTAAATAATTTCGCAATTCAACTTTTATGGTTGTAAAGGAATTATAATAAAGACATCTATCTACTCTATCTTCTTCAATTCAAGATGCAAAATTGTGGAACGAGATACCAGCCTCATTGAGAAACAAAACTAAATCAACCTTCCAAAGAAGCTTAAACTCTCATCTTTTTACTACACTTCTTGAACAAGACAAATGCATTTTAACAATTGAAATTATGAATTTTCCTTTGTAACAATATATCACATTTACTTCTCTCGTCATTATATCTCATCCATATATGTTGTAAATATCCCTATTTGCAATAATTTTTTTGTTGTTTACTTTGTCAATGTATTTATTTAGTATAAACTCAATCTCTACCCGCCTCAATTGGCCATGCTATAAGCGGGCATGACAAAATTGTAAAATGATGTATTTTGTTAATAAAGTGTCGTTTTTGTTGTTGTTGTTGTTGTTGTTGTTGTTGTTGTGAAATACTACTTTATTGCCAGACCGCCTGAAGAATGACAAGTATGATTTATCAAATACAGATGAAGCCCTCAAAGGACAGACTGCTAGTGTTCCAAAAACCAATGTTGAACCAGAGCAGTTCTTTGACATTGTAGATGCTATGATGAAACAAAAACCAAATGCTCGGACCATTGTCATCGAAAGTCTGGTAATGCAGAAAAAGAACAAGATGAGTGATTGGCGAAGGCAGTTAGATCCTGAGAAAAACGCCAAATTGAGAAAGCAGGCAACTCGGGACGCACGGGAAGATCAGAATTGAAAATGACAAAGAAACTACAGCTGCAGCAAACAATGGCACAGAAGAGAGAAACATACCTGAAAGAAAAAGAAAAAGCCAGAAAAGTGAAAGTTGAGAAAACTGGGCTGATGGATGCGATTGAGAAAATGGGTGGTCTTTCGAAGACAGAAGAAGAAATTAATTCAGTCGTTGAAGAACTACCTACAGAAAAAGAAAAAAAGGAAGCTCTGAAAACGCAGATTACATTTCGTAAGAAGGTTCCAGTAGCCACTCATCCTGATAAGAAAGTTTTTTAGATGTCAGCTGGGGGACAGATATTTACTATGATCAACCTGAAAGAAAATGTAATGAAAATTGTAAGAAAGGAGGAAGAGGACAGACAAGAACTACAGCCACAGGTAGTTGAGACAGAATTCGACTTGACTCATCCAAAGCTCCTCACTCCCGACCAGCTATGTCAACAGAAAGGAGAGGTGAAAGAAATGATGAAAAAAGAAGAAGAGAAGTCATTCAAACAAAAAGGAGATGCAGTCAACAAAGTTAGAAAAAGAAGAAAGAATGATGAGGCTGATGAGGATGTTCCCATAATTGCATTGCCAGAAGACCCGATTGGAAAGTGGATTGAGCATCTTATATAAGCGTGATGAGGCATCAGAAGAGGAGTGGTGGAAGGGTACAGTTGGTGATGTACATATTAGAGGTAGAAACCCCACGTTTTTGATGATATGATGGGTTTGAGAAAGACTAACATAATAGGGATATCAGAGCTACTAAAAGAAATAAAGTTTTGTTGGCCAAAAAAATAGCACATTTGCAGGAGAATGATGATGATGATGGTGATCAAGACAGGTGGACAGCATTTGAAGTTGTTGGGATAAATGAGAGAATGGATATTAGTGTTGCGTTTCTCGTACAAATGGAGAGTGAGAATGTAGATGAGAATAGCGAGTGATGATGATTTTTGTGATAATGATCAAGACACTTTTAGCTTCTCTTTGACTGAATTTTAACTTAATGCAATGAGACTACTTCTCAGATAAATTAGCCTTTTATATATTGTAGGGTACATTAAGAAGGAAAGCGTTACAGAATGTACTTTTCTTTTTCCTGTTGGCTAGAACTTGAGCCTGCAGCTTGCCCCATCCTGGTGAAACAGGCCAGCTGATCGTTGGTTCAGCCAGCAGTCTTTTTAATTGATAATTAGTTGGGGTGCAGTTTTCTCATTGTAAATAATTACAATGTACAATAAAATTTGTCTCCCCAACAACACATTGTTTTCCTGTTTTCTAAAATGTTAGAAAATCTAACACATACAAATAAACAAACTTGGGTAACAGTGTCACCTTAACATTTTTCTTGCACCATAGCAACGGTAGTTAAGCAGCTTGATTTCAGTTGGCAATAACAAATTTTCCTTTTGTAATTAAGAAACAGTTGGGTTAGCATCAATTCTGCTAGTTTTTCAAAAAGGAAACTGTTGCTATGGTAACAGTTGTAGTATCAGTTGCCATGGCAACCGTTTCCGAGTAGTTCTTTGTAGTTAGATTTGTTTTAGATTGATCAGATTTACAACTTCACTATAGATGTTTCAGTGTTTTCAAGTAGAATCCTAACTTTCCCTCTGTTGCTACGACCTTGTTGCCATGGAAACAGTGATCGTCGGTGGTTTAACCTTGCACAAGACTGAATCATTATTGTACCGAGGTTTATCCGATCTATTACAGCTCATGAAGTTTCGTACATGGAGGCTTTCTATGATGTCTACGAGGCGTCTGCAATCCTAACACGTCTTGGGCAGATTCCTACAGCAAACCTGCAAGGGTTGCTGCTCAGCAGCCCGGCCTTGTGTGACGTGAAGGGGGCTTTGCAAACCTCCCTTATAAGAAAGTGGGAAAGTGATATGATGGTTGGGTGCGCTTTTATCTGCACCCCCTTGTGTTCAGTGTTTTGGTAAGCTGTAAATATATATGTTTGGTAAATGTTAGCTAAACAAATGCTTCTTGACCAGTAACACGGTAATAAACAGCTTCAAAATGAATAGAAGTAAGAATATTTTAAGAAAGTTCAAGACTGGAACCATCAAAAAGAAACTAGAGCACATCACACCACACAAAATCCTACTAGGTGCCATTACATTTATACGTTTTGGAAAGGGTTGTCGTCGTAAGAAAATATAGTGAAGCAGCAGTCATATAAAAGAGCCCTCCTCAATATCAATGTGATATATGCAAATATGCTCATTAGATCTCACTGTTGAAGAATTGCAATATACTGAAAATGTGAAAAGCAAAACCAACTCCCGCAAACGTGACACTACTGACGATAGCCATATCAAAAACCAGGACAACAAACTGAAGCTTGATTTACCATTTGACTCATATAAAGAAAATTTTGCTGATATCTTTGATGGAGAGGACTTCAAGATTTCAGATGTAGCTAAGAAAACCAATTCCTCCACTAAAACCAGTAACTCATGCTACCTTTACTAACAGTGGCCTAGATTGTACACAGGAGTTAGATAGCCTCAAACATGTGTCTTTAATTTTATCTAATTAGAAGGACATGACAATGCAGCTTCAAAATCTCAACGATAACATGCGAACTATAACTTGGAGCTTGAGAGCCCTTCAAGAAACAGGAACAGCTTACCTTGGGCACACTCATCAAATGTATTAGCAGTCATTACATTCTTAACTCTAAACATTCACCACCGCGATCTGTAACAGACACAAACATTCATGATCCCGACAACCTTTCAACTATGTTACAACCTCCATCACAGACAAACCCTGAGAACGCGTATTCTTACCTTTTAGCCCCAAACTATGCAAATCAGAATCTTTTCTTCTATCACCACAACACCAGCATAGCATCAACCTTTCAGTGTTACAACCTCCACCAATCTTCAAAACACTGAGGGCCTCTTTCCTTCCCATACCGTGAACCCAGATGGCGCTGGCAAACTTGTGCCTCACATTCCAACACATTCGAACAGTAAGAGTCCAAATGACCTTACAATGTCACAATCACTTGCACAAACACACAAGACACCAAAGATTTCTTAGTTTCTGAGTCCATGACACTTGCTAACAACCCAAACGCCCCTGCAGTTTTTGATCGATCTCCAACACATTTAAACCGCATAAATACGGCTAACATTTTAATGTCACTACCTCAAGCATACAAAAATTCAACTATCCAGATGACACACAAAAACATTCCATTAGCTAATACAACCAACATCGCTATATATGGACCTCCAATACAAGTTTTAAACTCTCTGAAGCCGACAGAAATGCCAGATGAAGAACTTTGGAAAATAACAAAATTACAGGAAAAAATCAACACAAGCATATCTGGCAGTTATGATTATAGAAATAGTAACCCTATTCAGACTGGGGGAAAGGAAACAACCCATGCCAAATTCAATCACTCATAACGTTTAGACTCCTACAGCTAAAACAACCAAATTTAATGACTTTTCTTAATATTTAACAGGGAAAAAGACGGTTGGTCTCAAAACTCATTATGTTGACTAATTTTGCCATGGAAACTCTCATTTTCAAGCCATATCTTAGCAAAAAAGAGAATCTCTAATTTCAACGATTTTTCTCAGGCAATTGTTGATTGGCAACTAATCATTTTTTCGAAAGTAATTTCAATTTCTTTCTTGAATTTCTAAACAATTTATAATTAGATTACGCCATCACTATTGCACAACATATTGCAAAATCACGCAATTTTCAAATCCACAGAGGGCGACAGTACTTGTCTGGTGAGTTTTACTTTGAACTGTGGAAACCTAATGAATTATTACATGCAGCCGTAATTATGACCTACCCCCTCCCCCCTCATTTTATGATTTACATAGATAATCTTCTGATATGTGTGTGAAGGCAAATATGAAGGTGCTACTATCTCTTATTTAGAAAGAAAAAGGGTTATTTTACATAATTGCTGCTTTTCAGCTACTAAGTCTGCTGTAGGTTGAAAAATACCCACTGCAATGCATCATTGGTAAAAAATATAGCGGCGCCCACGTGAAATCTTGTTTCTACGTCATTTTCTGCTTTTGCATGATGGCCAGGAGGTATTTGACTAATGAGGATGTAATATGTCGAAGAAACGCGTGCAGAGAGATTGCAAGCTGACCGATTTTCCACCTTCAAAAGCGTCTTCCTCAAAGTTAAAAATATGCACCAAATTAAACTTTGCTGATTTTGAATAAACATTGACTGTACTTTCAACAACAGAGTATCAGATTTAATTTAAAGTACCGCACTTTTGAGAAATTGGCTCTTGAAAATGGGGGTAATTCAAGTAAATCTGTCAACAGTGAAAAACGTCACTTTTGGATTCATGTAAAAAATTGGCGAGCAGATGAAATGTAGTTTTTTGAACGTTGGTAGACTTATCAAAACAGCAAATAGTTCACTCAAACTATCAAACATGTCTTTTTTTTTTGTCGAATTTATTTGAAAATGACCTTTGTTTGGGAACGCAAATTAAACCAGATTTGAGTGATTTTTTTGGCTCTTAGGGGTCTTAACTTAGAGGGTCGTCATATCTTGAGAACACATTAATACCAGAAGCTGATATTGTCCTCTTTCTTAATCTTATCGAAGACATAAAAAGCGGTGAAAGTTTCAAGGGAATCAGCCAAACTCCATCTTTCAGCCCTGCACGGTCCCATCAGACAATGACACTTAATCTGAGAGAGGAGGGCCTGATGAATGGGCCACAGACCTGGACACTATTTCTGTGTTGCTTACTGCAGACGAAAACAGCCATTTGCTCCCAACCCGACCCCCATCATTCAAGGCCCAAATCATTCTGCAGGATATGAAATTGACTGAATCCCACGTGCAGAACCAATTTGTGTGTCAAAAATACAGTTTGATAAAATGGTACAAACTAAGCTATTGAATTTATGCTTGCCTTATCTATATTGGGTAATTTATTCTTGTTTTTTCTATGTCACTTACTTTGTTTTGATTTGCGGGTTTTCTATTCTACTTTTTTTAGAACCTGCAGTTAACGGTCACAACTTGTTTTCAGCTGGCCGAGTAGGCACTGGCAAGTTTTTTGCAGTCAAAAAAGTTTACAGAAAGTTAGCTTCGTAATGAAGAAATGTCTCGATCATCTGTTTGAGTGGAAGCGCATCGACCTTTCTACAGCCAGTTTGAAAACCTTGGTTTCAATCATCCACTGCTTTAACAGTCTGCAAACTGCTGACCTGCCAAGGAAATCAGTTTCAGATCGAGCAACTTCCAATAGTCTTGTGGAAAGAGTAGTTAAGTGTGATTGCATAAACTGGGATGAGGCCAGCTTGTCAAGTCATAGAATCTTCGAGTTTGTGAACCTTATTCATCTCATACTTGCACCTGAATATGACCACATGGGGCCGATGGGAGGAAAGCAGGTAAACCCTATAAGAGGGTTCTTGCAACTGCGACCGGTCACAAACTCTTTTGATGAGGGGCAATTTTTGTTTCATTTACCAATTTTTCAAAGGGCTTTTTTGCATTACTTTGAGTTGACAATCATCTTGCGACAGGAAGGGGAATTTACAAGCGGGTAACTTGTTGAGGTGCCTCAAAGACGTTCGCCTGGGACAATGCTCAGATGAAACTCTGGATTTTCTGGGGAATTCGCCAAGACCTTTGCCTGACATGGAATATCTACTGTATGGCCCAACGAACACTGCTCTTGAAACCCAGTTGCAGCATGGTACTGCTGTGGAACAAGTCAAAAGAATTGACAATGGGGCAAAGGGGGTTTTCATTGGGGTTCAAGGAGATAACATTATTGTTTACTTAGAGAACGTGGGAAGAATTCTACTGAGAAGGGCAACATGGCAGAAGCAGTCTAGTTATGGAAAGGATCTTGGCAGCCGCACTCAATTCCCAGTATCACTTCGCTATGCCATAATCTGCCACAAGTCCCAAGGACTACCATATACAGCCTCCGTGGTCATGCTAATGAGAGCACCGACATGGCTGCCGCTTTTAAACCTCCAGCGAATATTTTATATATTTTATATGTTTGTCTTGCACTTTCGTGCTTCTGTACCAGTACAAGCCACAGCTATAATGCCCACCAAGCCCCTAACAGAAGGAAACTTGCGTCCCATGATCTATCGACGAATTATTTACAGTGCATCCATTCGCTAGTAAG
>JAOEJI010712922.1:0-23009 GCA_025448255.1 Umimayanthus chanpuru
GTCCCTTAACTGGTTTTGCCCAACTTATCCCTGTCCTTTTTTAATCCAGGAAGGAAAGGGAGATAAAATTGAGATTATTCCTTGGACAACTAACACATCATTCCCTGTGAGCTTTGGAAACTATTTGAAGTTGGCTAAAATATTATTCTTTGTCTTTGTTTCAGTGACAACATTACTCAATTACGATAAAAAGCATTGGAATTATGAGCAATCTAAAATAAGCACTTGTCTACCTGTGGATATCAGAAGCACTGGTTTCTTTAGGAGATTCATTTCCTACGGAAGGGATTCGTTTGTCAAAATTTTGGCAAAATTGAGATGCAGATTTCTTAGTAGCGTTTTCGTTTATAGACATAAAACTTGGCAAACTAATCAACTAGTTTCTTTGTCCTGTAATAGTGTTTGCTTGTCCGTATTTCAGTGTTTACATTTAAACTTATAAGGAAACGTGTTAGTAGAGATTGACCGGCAGAGGTCCTATCTGAATCGTTCCTGCAGTTTAGTGCAAGAGAGCAATCCAATCATCTACAAATCGTGTCTTTAACTCTTATTCCCCTTTACCCTTCCCTGTCTCCTTACCATCCCCCCTTCCCCCAATACCAACGTGTTTGAACACATCATAATAGCTACTTCATTACCATGGCAACAGAAGTGCTGTTTGTTTTGGTCAGTCAGCTGATAACAAGAGCACATGTACTGTGTATAGACTCATGGGTTTCAGATTTTCAACGCCCCAAGGGAATAATACAACCTTAAAGTATTTTATTGTGTTTACTGGTTGTTCTTCCCTGCAGCAAACTGGTTCACTAATGCTTTTATATTATGAAGTGTATATCTATATTTTATCCTCCCGGCAATCAGTTTGTACAGCTGTACATCCCCAGTTGTGATTTGAAACAAACAAAATAGAGCGAATTGTCGGAGAATTTCGAAGAGGATGATCTCATTTTTTAAAAAATATCTCATCAAGTTTTTGTTTAGTTTTTTAACTTTTGTATGTAGGCGAATTCTTGTATTCGCTATTCCTCGTTTCCCAAAATCATACGTAGTGAAGGGTTCTTTTGTTACATTACCCGATTAAGTAGTTTATATATTCATTGGGGTAGTTTGTGAATCTTTCCAAGCACAACAATATTTTTGTACAAAACTGATCGACGTAATTTCATTCTTTCTTTTTCTCAAGCTTTCAAACAGCTGACTCGAGTATTAGAGTGTTAGGTGATCACGGGTCCCGATAGCAGGTCAAATATCCGCCAACAAACCGGTGCTTTATTCGTTTGCACGTGTTGATCTTTCAGCGGCACACTTTGGAATCATGTTTGCCTTAAGCTTTTATTTGTGTACACGTTGTTGGTCTTTCGCGTTTAGAGCACCTTGCTGCAAACAGTTAAAAGCATATGTTGTGGAAGACAGAGAGAACTAATGCATCATTCCTTGATATAAATCTCTTTGTGTGCCGTAGCTACGGTTGGGTTGTGGGGTGGCCCTACGCCGGATGCAGATGCTGACTCGAAAACAGGGTCGCGTGTTTCTGGTTAGATTTCTTTACCGCCATCAGTTTCTACCTGCTGTTTTAATCAAGTCGACTAACAAACTATCATTTGCTGGTAGTCAGATGAAAGCAAAACCGATTAATAAAGCCATGAACAAAGCAAAGTTCCTTCATTGGTGAATTGGAAACTACAGTTTTCCTTTTCTTATTCAGTCGGACACCTGCTAAAGCACTTGAACACAAGAAGAAGGTCTATCTAAAAATTTCCATGACTCTTAGAATTTACCAAGCTAAACGACATGCTTTTCTAACTTTTACATTTGCTTTCCAAATCGTATGAAAATTGACGGTTGAAAACCACTGAAAATTGATGATAAGATCAAACTGGCAAAAAAGAAAAGACCATATACCTTTGAGGTGCTCCGGTGTTTATTATTGTTCCGTACGCGATATTATCTGACAATGAAGAGTGAGTGTGACCAATCGTACCTCGTACAGGTGGCGCAAATATTGCCTGCTTTTCGGGTTTATGGGACCGAATAATTATGCAGTTCAATTTGGGGTTAAAGCGGTTTAAAAACCACTCAACTCATGCTATTCCTAACAAAGAACAATCACGATATACCAGATTTAAACGTAATTTTGTAGTTCAAGGGAAAATAAGTTCCTTGTCTATTCTGCCTTTCACTTATTCGGGCGGTTCCAACAAATACACTTACCGGGTATGTGAAATACCTTCGATTTTGTACAAAATCCTCCGCGTGTACTCAAAATATTTTGACAAAAACGAAGTCTTATCTATTGAACCACTGAATAACGATTGGTACAACTTCAGTGAAAAGAATATCAAACATAACTTTAATAAGAAATAGATACTGAACTTATGATTCTGAATTTTGCTACAACATGCATTTCTACGTTGTTTTATTTCGAGTCATTGATAGTTCTACCAAATAAATTAATAATATTTTTTTTATCAGTTGGATGAGTATCGTTGGTAGATCTTTATAACCGATATCATCTTCTGACAAATCCGTTTACGCAAATACTGAATTTCGGCATAAAATATTTTGACTCGTGAAACTGTATCACGTTTATCAAGTTGAGTTTCCAAATTTCTAAATCCATTGACTGAAACTTTTTCAACTATCCAAAGATTGAGTGAAAGCATGTAAACAAAACAGTTCCCATAATGTCACTAGGGAAATCTGTGTCTTTGAATAGTTGCTTTGTTTTATTCTTTCATCATAAAACTTGCTTTTATTAAAGTGTTCGTTGTTCATGTGTTGGGGAGAGTAATCTATTATTATGAACACATGCTAAATCAAGATGGATTATGAAAAGAGTTGACAAGATAACTAGTAGTTTGAAGCAGTTCAGTGCCGTAATTTAAAATCACCATAACAATAACAGCTGCTGCAAACCAACCAAATTCCATTTCTCGTTCTGAACAAAGTATTTTTAATAGCCAAAAAGAATAACAGTGCGTACAACAATCTTCACGTTTGTTCAAGTGGCTCCGATGATGTGTTAAGCTTTTGACAAGTGTTCAACTAAAACGTCTTTGTGAACTCATAAGATGGCCGCCCATAGCTATTTGTGAACTGCACAACTCAGGCGAATCAAACACTAAAAACGAGCAAACTTGAAGAATCTCCTTCTTATGAATATTATTTGCAGCAAATCTGTGTATAGTAATAACTAGGGCAGTTGTAGTAGTGGCAGTTGTTGTAGTAATAGTAAACAAATATTGACTTTCACAAACCACAGGCACTGGAATTTCATTCACAGCTTTGCTTCTTTCACGTGGTCGCTAAGTCATTCCGATGCGAACAATAAACTTGTGCTTGAAAGAGAGAGCCATTTAATCACATGCTTCATTCATAACAAAGAGCATGCGAAACGTGCAGACACAATCCATTTACCGCCAAAATATAATGAACTGCGTAAGAAGCTGGCGTGTTGAACGGCATGCCACTCGTCCAATGGATAAATGGCCTTTGTTCACCAGTAACCTCCTCATTGATTTGCTTTGTCCAACTGAATTAGCCACGCGAGCAGTTTATACTGCATTGTCTCAAAACTGAATAGATTTAAATTAGGAGCATTCGTGAGTCGAAATGGTATCTTAACATTTGTTAATTCCAACCAATAAACTGTCACATTGCGGTACATACACCCATGTCCTTATAGTCCTCGTGTTTTCACACTTTCGCATGAGCAACTGCAGACTTACTACAACTTTCCCAACAAACTGGACCGAACATCTTGTGGGCAAGTCCTAACTTGCTCAGAATCACAAAACGGGTGCCAAGTATGATTATCCGATGTATAGTCTCATGGTGCGCACTTAATTATGATAGAGTTGAACTACTCCTGACATTTCTTTCAACAATCACTAGGATTAGCATTTTGTCCCGTCAGCTTTTGCTTAGCGTTCCTAAATTCGAAGTCGCTCCTTTTGGTAGTATTAAAAGTACCAATTGGATAGATTTTTGGTTTGTTAAGATTAAATTTCTTATGGATGAGCGGTTAAGCTGAGTACTTGGTGTGTGAAGTGATTTTAGCAGGGTTTTGATAGTGCAAGACTTGCAAGTGTACTCTTGCATGGTGCTGGCTCCACGCTCATTACTGGATAAGAAAGGGAATTCAAACTTTCATTCTGCTGGAACGGACTGTACAAATTCTCTCCTGGCTAGTTACTCTGAGAAGAAACAGAACATTTTGAAAAGTCGAAATTGCGCGTGCATTATTGCCGAATACTGCCCTACCATTGGACTAAATAAAAATAAGGCGTTGATTCATTAGGCGAAAAGAAAGCGCGAGTGATTAAACAAACTAAACGAGAAGGTGTGCATAAGTTAACAGCACACGTGTGTCTCGCGGTCATTTGACTCTGGTTCAATATCAACACATCCTCTGTTATTGTATTGCTAGACTTTTGACTTTTGTACCCAACACGTCGATTCCAGCTAGAAATTGTAGCGTGGTACTCCATGCCAAACAGTAGGACCTATCACCTACTGAAACTCGTTGCAATATTCTCTATAATGTATTTATAATTATAGATCAGTGGGCGAAAGTGTGTAACTATGCAAAAAGAACTCCATAATTGCACTGCAACATCAACAACACGCCACACAAACGTTTTATTGCGCAAGTTTATGTGGATAAGAATTGACGTTCGATTTCGCAAATTTGTTTTCCATTTGAAAACCATCAGAGAATTTGTTGATACAACAGCCGTTACGCTTGGACTTTTGGACACGCGTCGCGTTTGTTTGTATTTGTACACTTGAACTACGTTAGTTTTTCACACGATATAAAAGTGTACTTTACATGATTCAACGAAGAAAGAAAAACATTTTTTTCTCAATAATTATATCGTTAATTGACCTTGACAGACCACTTGCTGTTTCATCACCGAGAGAATTCGACGTTGGAGGCCAAGTTTGATCTTATTCGTTGGTTCGTTGGTTATTAAACTATTCTGACTGATCGATTCTTTGTTGCTGAACAGGTATTGAGTCCACCACCAGTCGTTTGTCTGGCGCACTAAGAAAGCTTTGTTGCGGCTGGTGAACAGACACGCGTCGACTTTTATGAGGGACATTAGCCCATATTCGGCGTCACTCATGCGGAGTAAATTATATTCAAAATGTTTTGATCTACAAGAGTATTTGAATCGATTTAAAAGTATTCTTAACAACTTCTTCAGTAGCAATTAAACCTTACTGTGCTTTCTAACCATTCAATACTGTTCAACAAAGATATCTAAAATAAATTAAGGTAAATCTTGCAAATACTCAAAAACCTAACGAGCAACACCTGAGCAACATACAATTAAGACTATTTTGTATGAAACCGACTGCAAGACACTCTAGCGGTATTATGACGGTTTGTTGTTGTGAAACATTAATTTCACTAATGTAACTTCAAATGTGATAACATGGCTTTACGGCTATAGCAATTAGAATACGCTGTAATGACCGAGCGTATGAAAAGTTCTTTGTTGATGGAGCTATGCTCAATTTGTTATTTTCCGGCTTTTATGGTTGGTGGTGTAAAGCGACGCGCTTGAAATGCATGAGGGGCACTTGAGGAGGTACAATACTACCAGCTTTTTCCCGTTACTTCAGTTTATACAAAACAATAAAACAGCACTTCCCAACGGAAACCAGAGGCAGGCAACTCCTCATATCTGAATTGTTGGCTTTCCATTTACTGTCAACCTTAATAGTTACCTTGTTTCCCGCACGAAGCTCTCAATGGAATGTATAAAGTTGTTAAAAGGTTTCTATCCCAAAGGTTATTTTAACCAGTTCTGGCCACGTACAGGGAATTCAACACCAACATTAGCTTGCGTTTATTTGTGTATTGAAAATTTTAAAAAATCATCTTTTGTCCCAAATTTAGTTTTAAATTGGAACAGCTAGTGAATAGCATTTTGTTGTGAGGGTTCGGTAAAGCTTGACAAGAAGTTTATTAAATCTCCTTGAATAACTATGCTTTGAAGCCGCATCAGCGCAGCTTTTTTAAGAAAAACTACTAACTTTGCAATTTGATCAGAACCAGTAGGAAAGGTAATATGGGAACAATTTACCAATCATTGACTGTTTGAGCTACTGGCAGGCTGACTGGCTCCCGGTAACTCTTCATAACGCAACATTTTGGTATAATTCTCAGCGATTAGTGGCGTGTGGTAGTCGCGTGCCAAATGACAGCTCGGTCGATAATTCAAGTCAGAATATATTAGCATTTCATATTTTGTTTTGTTTAATCCGCTTCCTAGTTATCTACAAATGCTTCCTCTTAAAAAATTGCCGATATCTTTCGTCCCTATCAATTTTCGTTCAACTGCATTTTCTTTTGTTGACATTTGCCTGGCGCCTGACACATCAGAAATATTTCAAAATAGCATTGAGCATAGTTTCCAAAGAGCGCGAAACAATTTTCGATAGATCGCGTACTCCCCAATCTAACATTAAAGTTAAAGTTTCTGAACGAATCTCGAGCTCAATGTTATTTTTGCTGAGTGTTCCTCAGAGTTCTTGCAAAGCTTACACAACCGTATCTGTCAGCGGACAATTTTTCTTTGTGTCAGGAATTATTGTTGACATAAGAATGATAAATTTTGAGCCTTTTCCAGTCAAACGAAACAAGTGATAGAGCAATTTATAATACGTGGGATCTTCTAATTACAGAATTAGTAGTTATGCAGCAAGTAGAAAATACTCTTTTGACGCTGTAACAAGTGGGACAAATAATTTTATGACAATCGTTCTTGTGCATTGCCTGATGAAGTTGATTTTCGTTTGTTAAAATGCAAATAGTTGCAGCTGGTTCGCTCTCTTAGTTTTCTGTACTCCTCATTAGAATAACAAAAAGGAGTAGTGTCTCTTTATCGTCTCTCAGAAGAGGATATAAATTATAGAACCATGGTGAATTAAATCGCGTTTGTTATTCAGCCATTAAGGTTGTAATATGCTTCTTGAAGTAGACATTTTTGACAAGTTTTCCGGTGCTAAATTTCGTAATCTCAAACATTTTTTTTATTAATCCTTCGAAACTCTGACAAAACCAGATATTTTCATTTTTAGATTGCCTGACAACAATCGTAACAGCAATGTCGGGACAAAATTGATTGAACTTGTATAACTGTATTATTATGAACATTAGCAAAATAAATACTTAGTTTATTTCATCCTTGGCTTTTGAAACAAACACAAAATCGATTTATTGCAGACCACAAAATGCGTTGCTTTGTCGATGTGTTTAAAAGACTTCCCTGTTTTGAATTCAGATAATTCTAATCACTTCCACAAATTCGCTTACATCATTTTTGCTCAAACATCATGGGATGGTACGCCATTTTGTTGACATCTACATTTTTTCTGAAGCTCTTGAGTTGCCACAACTGCAAAAAGCCAAGTTTATCTGAATCGTGTATTCATACTCGGAGACTTTCGAGCCGTTTTCAGTACAACTTAAGTTGTATTATTATATATTTTGCACTTCGCTTTCTTGAAGAAGTATATGTTTACTGATCATTTGAATTCTTCTAGAAAACGTGAAGGGACGCCTTCCTTATTTTATTGCGGTGATTAGAAAATATTTCGAATTAGTTTACTATGTTTTGTTGTCGTATTTTCACCAAATGAGCGCCCGATGTCTTGGCAGAAAAACGCTTATACACAAAAATTAAAACTTAAAAAAGGCATTTGACAAAGGCATTTATTCGTATTTTATTTCATTATCTATTTTGTTTTTAGAACATTCTTGAACACTGACCAGTATTCTAATAACATTTCTTTTCAAACGAACGATCATGGCATGCAAATTCCAGAATTTTTTGTACAATATGTTTGTTTTTCCGACGATCAGACTGACCACAACTGCTGATTGCCACAAAGGCGGTCTTGGAGAATGTAAGTTTTGGCATAATTTGGCTATTTGTCGCCAGTATGCCTGTGTCAAGCCATTATTTTTGAAAAAAGCCCCGTGAGAGAGTGCTGTGGAACTCGCAGATGATTCTATACATATGCAAATGCTAAGAAAATATCTTGAGAAATGTACAATAAATTCTGTAATTAGTTTTTCTCAAAATTATATTCATGTATTCCAAATTGCACCTGCCAAACATTCTTGTTTTTAATTATCTTCGAAAAGACATCTAGCAAGCCCAAAACATTTAATTATTTATCTAGCAAATTTCAATCGCTCTAGTTTATGTGATGCTCATTTCGAGCGTTTGGCATTTCGTTGCATTGAAGAAACAGAACTTTAAGTTTCTTTGATGGGGAAACCGTGTATTTAGTGTCTTTTATTTTATTTTTGTTGCGTTCTAAATCTTCTCTCTTCCTGGCATTCTATTCTTATTTAAAAACTCTTTTCCAGAATTCTGAGAGTTTCCTCACTGTGCATCGTTTAGAGTCTACTTGTCGAATTTCATTAGATAGGGGCTTTTGTGACACCCTTGTTGCCAAAGATACGACCGTGATTTGAGCGCAATTTATTTCATAAGCTGTTCATATTGAAGATTTGTTTTAAACGAACTTCTTTCAAACCCTTTTTGAATCCTTAGCAACCTCTGCAGTGCTTTTAAAAATCGAGATAATCTTTAGAAAAATCCGCCTGTATGCTAATACAAGTAATTACTGCATCTGAGAACACTCTAGTGCGAAATTTAGATGTTTACTTTAGTTAAATGGAAAAGCGAGAAAATTCAATGTGACACTTCGCGGATGTACAAGGATATCCGAAAAATGACTCCAATCAGATTTGGTTCAGGCGGTCTGACATTTTGAATTGTCGATTTTGACGATAACATTCGTGCTGCTAAATTTGTGAAATTCTTTGTCAGGAACTTTTTGTCTGAAGAGAGAGTTGAGATACAAGGGAGATAGGTCACAAAAGAAAATTAGAATCAAGAGAAACAACACAGCTGCCCCACTTTTGTTCGCTTTGCGAATCGTATTGCAAAGTATCAACAGTGTTTTAGGCAAAAACATTTATCTTGATGAAACTTACATTAGATATATTGTTGTTTTCAGTTTTGTGGTTTAAAATACTTAAGACAAAATACGTTTTAGAGACAGTGGAAAATGCTCTTTCTTACTTGATTTGTTTTTCAAATACATCCATTGCGTAGTAATGTAATTTGGCAATTTGCTCTTCTTTGAGTTTATTCCCTTATTTTCTTTTTGATTTTAAGTAAGCAAACACGTTCAGTGCAGACCCTTTTCAGATCAGATTGGAACAAGCGTTTTAAGCTTGCTTGCTTTTGCTGATCATGATAATATTGAGCAGCGAAGATATACAATCTCTCTTTGAGATCAAGTTTTTAAAAACATCTGCCTCGAAGCTGATGCATTTTTGTCGAATGCAGAAACACGTATTTAGCGAATTTATAAGATACTTTGTGGGTAATTGTCGTGAAAATGGATTTCTTTAAACAAAATATTCCCGGTAAATTCGTTTTGTACTTTTCTAAGCTTAATGAAAATCTGCCTTTCAGATTTCGTTCTGTAAGTTCCGGCATTCAAAAGTTCTTCATGAACAAATACAGAAGCGAAATTCTCAATTGGAATATAACAAAATATAAACGCTGTTCTGGCATGAACTATTATGAATGAACCAATAAAAATCTTCCTGACAAATGAACATTGACCAATCGCTTGAGCAGATTCGTAGACAGCTGTCAATCAAGGCCACGTGTTAAAAATTACTTCGTAATTAGACACTTCGTCCCGTTTCAGCCGGAACCTGTATATACGCACAAATACTTCGATTTGCATAAAACATTTCTCGTTCCAATGTTTTGGATAGTTTTGTAAACGTAGTGAATGCACAGAACTGCTCCTCGTTCGATATTAGGCGATTTAATTTAGATTCGCGCTGGCTTTTGCAGGAGATGCCTGTTCGTTTGCGCGACGTTAACTGACTGCGTGAAAAAAAACCACACCTTCATTTTAAATGAAATGTTAATACGGTTGAACACCCGCCGTAGAGACAATAGAAAACACGTGTGATGTGAAACAACAAAAAAACAGCTTTAACAAAGGTAGGACGTATGGCGTGTGACATATCAATGAGCCTTCCACAAACCCCTTAACAACCCCCGTACGGTCTGGCAGCTGCTAGCCCGACACAATTAAAACACTCGCGTTTCTGAGCTCAAGGACATTTCAACGCTGCAACGGATCGCGAGAGCATCTCGGAGATCTGAAATCCCAAGTTCCAAGAAATTATTCAAGTCAATAATTTGTCGCAAATCAGACCTTGATATTGACAGAAAACCACAAACCGATATAACGGTTTTGCAGCTAACATTAGTGGAATAGTGTGATTATACCTGTGAGCGGTCAAATCGAGCCTAAACATTATTTCACTCAAGCACTGGTACTGACTCTGGTGGAACACAAAAAACGCGATCATGCCCAAAGCATTCCTAGTCAAGAAGAAAAACCGGGTGCCGCGGTCACCAGGAATGGAAAAAAATCGCTACTCGGATGAAGAATTTTGTTCAAGCCCTGAGCCTTCAGAAGATCGTTGCTGCAGTTTGTTTTCGTCATCATCTCCAGTCACAGACATTATTCATTCGTCTCGAGCGGACAATAAATCCTCATTGCTTACTTCATTAAGTTCGCACATGACCACTCCACTGGTATCTCCTGTTAATCTGAGCGCTTTCAAGCCTTTCAAGACCGAGAAAGAAAAAGAAAATTCTCCCGCCAAGAGATTTAAACCGAACCCGCCACAACACGACAGCAAGGAAAAAGGCAAGAGCATCGATATTGGAAGCGAATCTGCAGTCGTTAGCCTCACAGCGGAGAAAAGAGACGAGCACGGCAAAACTGCAGTTCTGGAGCATAAAGAATTCGCCGCATTTAGCGAAAAATTCGAGTTTCCGAAGCCCAAAGGGCCACTACCACAAACTCAGTACAACTGCCAACTCTGCAAAGAGATTTACCATGATCCGTTTTCACTGGCGCAGCACAGGTGTAGCGGAATCCAACACACGGAGTACCGTTGCCCCGAATGCGACAAAGTCTTTAGCTGCCCCGCAAATCTCGCTTCTCACAGGAGATGGCATCGGCCGCGATCACCACAAGAGCCCAAAAAACCCATTCCAGCTCCGCAAACCAAGATTGAGAAAGTTGCACCTCGCGATCCCGAACAACTCCATGTTTTCAAGAGCGAATCCCCCGACCCGGAGCACGAGGATCGCTGCTCCAGCCCGATTTCGAACAGCCAGGGACAGTTTGTTTGCGAGGTCTGCAACAAAACTTTCAGAAGGAAAGCGTATTTGCGAAAACATATGAACAACCATACAGACGATCGCCCATATCCCTGCCAGTATTGTGGGAAAGTGTTCCGAAGTCTGACAAACCGCGCTAAACATGTTCTTAATCATGCGGTAGGACCGAAAACATTCACATGTAGCGTGTGTGGAAATGGGTTTGCTAACAAAGGGAGTCTTGATCGCCATTCGCGAATCCATACAGGTGAAATATACTCATGTAAACATTGCTCCAGTACGTTCTATAGCTCTCCCGGACTAACACGACATATAAATAAATGTCACCCGCCAGAAAATCGTCAGGTTATCGTTTTGCAGGTCCCAGTCAGACAGGGCTAGGGCAGCTGAGTTCAGAACACTAACCAAAGTTTAGGTTTTAAACCGCAGTGTGGTCTAATAACCTTGCATGGAAGTTGTAAAATAGTATTATATTTACAAACTAAAACAATAAACATAAGAATAGAAATCGTATATTTGTTCGAAAATATTGTACAAATTTTTAGAATCGACATGTATCAGATAGAAATTCTTTAATTTGGTGTAAATATGTCACAGGTTTTAGTTTTCGCCATAAAGAGTGTAAATTTGTATAAATTTTGTTGTTTAATTTATAGGGTTGTTTTGTAGTCTGTGGCAGAATGTTGCTGGCTATGTCAGTCGAGACTGAGTGACAATATTACCGTATTAAGATTTGGTTGAATTTTAGCGGATACTTTGGTGAAAATATTCTATTCAATAAAAGGGAAAGAGAATATTTAGTGTCTCATTGTTGCTCATTTGAAGGTTTGAAAAGCAGTTTTACACAAGCTCAGTCCACGAAAATTTTCTCTAAATGCACCCGCTATTTTGAAAGATAACGAGTGACAAAAAACCATCGTTTTCTTTCACAGGTCTTTATTGAAGACGAGATAAAATCAGTGAATGGAACACTAATGCAATAACAACTTGAGACCAAAGGAACGAATGCTACTTTTTGACGGAGAAGAGCCACGAAGATCTCTTCCTTGGAAACCAGCGCGCCCAAATATCACCGAATGAGATGAGCGGCACTTTATCCGCGAAGAAATCTCTAATATTAATAAGTTTATTCACGCGTTGCTGGAAATTCCCCTATAGTCTCTATGCATAGAATAATTTTACCTATATTTATCTCTGTTCTCTTCAGCCCAAAGGCTTGAATTTCAAGACTATTAAATTAATATCTTCAGACATACAAAATGTTGTTTTCTCGTTTGAAAGCTCTCACTTTGTTTTGCGAAAACTTCGTTCAGACTTTTGTTCCATTAAAACGCGGAAAACTAAACTCTTTGTTCATTCTCTGCGTTCTATGTTATTCATTGCGCCTTTTGAAGCTACGGCAACTGCAAGCCAACAAGATGGAATGTTGCCACATTGAAATTTCCATATGAATTTAGCTTTTAAAAGAAAACATCAAAAATGCATGTCGTTAGAGAATTCATGAATTTGGAAAGTCTATTTGTGCGTCCATGCAGCTTGTTTGAATAGAAGCGTTTTTAAAATTACGCTGCGGGAGAATTTGGCAGATCAGATCAAAACAGCCATTGAATGTTAGGATACTTATTCGTTCTCGTTCTATCGGTATTCTGCGTTAAACCAAACTAAGGAAGTTCGTGTTTGTGTCAGTATTTTTGCAAGGTCTTTATTCTAAAAGGTATGACTGATTGGTGAACCATATTTCTATTGCTATTGATTAAAACGTGTAGGTCGCACCAGCGCTGTTGAATGCTCGCGGTGCCATTTTTTTCCGGTGTGAAGACATTACAGATTCAGAACTTCTTTTTCTTTGTCAAAATATTAATCGGCGAAAGAAAACTTTACAGAAAACTACCGTTCTGCCCAAGCCCTGATGTTGAGAGATCAAAGAACTGCCCTCTTTCGATTTTGTGTTTTTGTTTTAAAATTCCATCGTATATCAATCGACGGCATTAGATTTTATTCCTTTATCAATCGCTGGCTCTTAGTTAAGCGTTACCAGTGGCCAAATATTAGTGGAAATATAATATTAATAAGAACACAAGCAATTTTGAAGCGACGCGAACTTGTTTGCTGTGTGCCTTTCGTGAATTTTTCACTACCTGTTCTTTGTTTGTGTTTCGCTTATTCTCGATTCCGATATATCAAACACTTCGCAATTGGCCTTTCGGTAATCTCATTTCTTTAGTTTGTAAGAAGTTTTAATGCATCTTTTCTCTCCTTTAGTTTGGTTGATCTTGCACACAATAATAAGTTTGAAAATATGGTAAAATTGTATAATATAACCACGACTTTGTTCAAATATCCAGGGCTAAATGAGCTGGGCAAACTAAGAAATTTATATTCAAACGATCAAGAGTCCTGTCATGCCGAGATGTTGTTAAAGCTGTCTGGGAAAGCTTTCATTTTTCATTTTCTGACTCCTATTTACTTTTAATCAAACTTGAAGCTTTCTAAGGTTATTGGCGTGTTTCATAGCAAACATACATAGTTGAAATAAGGATCGAAAAGCAAGCTTGCTGTTTGATGTAATTTAGCCATCTTTCACAGCATGATCTAAAATTGAACCATATGTAAATTTCACAACCTGCCTTTTGCTGTAATGATTCTCCGAATAGGTTTGCTTTTTTACTGCCCAATTTATCTCAATTTTGTCATGGCATCGATTTTGTTCTTTTCTATTCAAAAGCTTAAATCCTCTTTCGATATCAAGTTTCCGTGAAAAAGCGAAATTTTCCACCATATGCTTACACATTGAATTTCTGGGCTGTCTTCTGACGTCACAGCAAGATTTTAATAATGGCAAGTCGAAAGAATACAACCTATGGAAAGATGTTGTATAGATTAGTTCAAGTATTCACTTGGTTTGAGGAAATCCCCAATTTCTTTGCATTTCTATGAATGGTCGTGTTGTGTTTTTATGATGATTCAAGTTCCATTATGTCAAATCAGCTGGGATTCTTTCATAATAGAGGCATTTAACTAACAGAAAAAAGCTTTTCGTAAAGCATTCATTGAACTGAATATGTTCACACACGCATTCAAATCAAGACAACGGAGTTCGACAAAGTGAATTTCCAGTGAAGAAATACTAATTGTAGGGAAAGAATATTCTCGATTGGAATTTGTGTCTCAAAAGTCAAGCAAAGCGAAATTTAACGGCCAGAATCATTCCGTGTTCATTACTGCCAATTCTATGGCTTGGCGACGTGAGAGTTTTCCCAGTGTTGTTTCAGCTGGCGAGATTACAATCAGCTTTCTAAGAATTAATCGTGAATAGAGCACAAAAATTCTAATAAACAACCATGGCTATGAATAGAAATAAAGATTTAAATGCTGAATGGAGGAACTCGTTGCGGAGATATTTTACAACCTTCTGTGGTGGTATTTTTGTTTGCCCGCATGTCAAGAAGCCCGAGAACACATTTTTTTGATTTAAGAAAGGAGAAATAAAAACAGAGCAAAGATCACGGAGTGGTCTTTTGTTATAAATTGTTTTAGCGGGGACAATAAGCTGTTACCAGGCCTCTTTAATTTCTGCTCTGAACAATTGAAAGAGGATCTCTCGGGGAACGAAAGATGAACGTTGTGTTTTTATGGACCACAACTGACTCTGAAGCTAATTTTACTGTCAGCGGCGCAAAGTCTTTTTGAATTTGTACACCAATATCTGAAAGTGCCGTTTATTTGGATTTTAAGGTTCCATTTGCTCTCTACTAAATACCGCGGCGCTTGAAAAAACAAGCACTAACCAGAGTTTGATATTTCATATCACAATTCCTTCCTCAATCATTGGTTGCTAAGAAACTTCTGATCTTTGTTCTCTTAACATGCGGTAAAATATCACAGACTTTATTATCTTGGTAAAAAAGTAAATTGTTCTCCTTTCGATACAAAATGGAAGTCGATCTCAAGCCAAGCGATATTTGTGAAAGTGTGTTGTGCTAACTACAGATTGCTTAGGGTTACCGCATGCTAGGCCAAATTAATTTTACCTTTAAGGCGGAGTTTCTTAGAATAATCGCAATATTGAAGAATATATTTCCTGAACATTTCAAAAGCAGGAAGTAAATATTTGAGACTTAAGATAAGAGGCAATCTATCGAACCTCGGATTGAGTTTCAGGCGAAATTAGAGAGTGCTGAATTTATTAGCGTCAAATAAACGCGAGCAGCAATATGGTGAGTTCTTCACTCAACTGAGATTAAGTCTCTTCTGCTTATTTTCCAGATTCAGTATAAATTATCTGACATGTGCTTTAAGTATTGTTCTTGGACTAAGATTCTTAGTAATGAGGTTTGATTACTAAGATACTTCTTGACAACGTTGAGAAAGTGCAAAACTTTGAAAAGAGATAGTCAATTTGCAAGTGCCAACTCGCTTCCAAATCACTTCCAGTCATTTGACTGTTAATTTCCGTGCCGTCTGTCACAAAACATTACTCTTCACTTTCAATTTCAAGTACTAAAATATGTCTTGTTTTAAGAAAGTGTTACGTTTCTTTGCTTTTTTGGTTTATGTTACTAAAGCCAGGTCATAAAAACTTCGAACAGAACTGAGGATAACCTAAGCACGTGACGTTGAATAACAACAGCAGCGAGATAATCAAAATAAGTTGTTTTTAACACTTTAGGTTGTCCCCGCTGTGTTTCAACTAATCGCAATGTGTATTGAACATTCGTGGCTATACTTTTAATCCTGAAAGCCTAGCCATTATTGCTAAAATTAGCCTAATGACTTGGCTTAAAAAGCCAAACGGATTTCGCGTTGTGACATAAAAATGAAGATGCTATCAGGACTCCCATATTGTGAATGTTTTACGGCAATATTTTCACTTTAGAGAACTGTAATTACCAATTAAACTGCGTGAAACACTCTCTAAGTTTAATAAAAATGTCTTTTCTACTGCAAAAGAGGTGATTTTAAGTTTACCAAAAAAAATCCAAATAAGATTTTGTTTTGTTATATCCAATTTGAGTTTTGTTTTCTCTCACTGAACATGGTGAGCGAGTTTGGCGTTTCTTTTAGTCACTAATTTGATCTTTTGAGAAAATTATTGTATTTTCACTGTGGCGTCTCATATCTGCCACCTTTGGCGCTGCGCCAAAGTGCAGTACTACTTTGATGAAAAATGACCAAAATTCTGACAGAAAATGACTTATTTGCACAATAAACTACACTGAAAAACGCTGTTAACTCAACCTAATGCAGCTATTTGTTAGATTACGTGGCTTTGAGCCATATCAACGGCCATTAATAGCATAGTAGTCGCCTCTGAAAAATGTTTATAGAAAATCGGAACAGGTGAAAGTTGCGGAAATATTTCCCATGAATAAGCAGCAGCGAACCAATATCCCAACAATTTATTATTATGCATGTATCTGGCCGCGAGTCTAAATTATAATAATAACACCTCTTTCTAAAAGCCGGGAATCTAGTAATTACATTACGAAAACTTTTAATAGGAAGAAGCCAGGGAATGTTTATGAGACTATTACTAGAGTTTTTTGTTACTCTCTCATTTAGCAACGATTTTTCCCAGATGTTTACTATTTAGTTCTCATGATCTCCCGCAGTAAGCACTAAGCAGACATAACACAGTTTTAAGAATTTCATCTCGGCTTTATTAAAAGAACGACCTTCGTAATTTTTAATTCTTCAAACTTTTAAAGTTGGTCTTTGATTCTATTCTTAATTTTGTCCCGCTTTTTAGCACTATGCTTCACGTAGTCTATTTTTGTGTAAAACTTTTCAAAAATTCAAATATTCATATACATACACAGAAAGTATTCAGATCACAAGCTGTATTGTATGCGTTTTCCGCCACTGTTTAATTTTGTAAAGCAAATAGAAGAGCGGTCGAGGTTTGATCGTATTTTAGGCGAAAATGTCCAATTCTGAAATCCGAAACGCTCTTCTTTTCGCATTCACCTGCGCCATAGATTTCAGTATCTATTTGCATAAGGACAGATGAGCAAAGACTGAGAAATATTCCTTTCACATTCATCCAATAGTATTTATAAATCGGAACCTTACTTCACTTTTATCTAGGCCAACATCGGCCCAAATCTTTCTGTTTGCCTTCCATTAAGAATACTCAGATAGCGTTGTTTTGCAAATATTCTGCAAACTTGTAAAAGAAAGAATGACAGATCTTGTCACAGTGTTTGCCACCAATGTCATTAAATCTACCAAACAAGCTTTGTTCATCCTTACAGAATTCATTAGATCATTCGGCCGTTAAGTTCAACAAACTGATTAATAGAATATTTAAATGCGCTTAGCACGAACACTACGATCGATTGGGGGCAATTTTGGAGCCAAAAAATTGGGTCATGTCTGGAAAATTCTTCAATTATGTTATTAATAACTTTAATAAAACCCGTTTCTGTATGTACACAAACCAATAAAGAGGGAAGATTAGATTCCATAGTTTGGTGCCTTCCGGTGCTTTTGCACTATTTCCCACTATCATGCTAGCATCCGATGGCGCCATTTGTTGAAATTTCCCGCCATTCAAAAGCGAACCGGCGCTCGTTTCCCGCCATTAACATGACGGCCTATCGCTTATATCACAACCAGCTTTGTTTTGTGATGCCAACCAAAGTATTATTTTATTGATAATGGAAAAATTAATCTGTTTAAAAACTTTTTCAAAATTTTATCAGCGTTTCAATTCCAACAACTGTGAAAATATCGTCTTCAATTTTCATATTACTTTGTTCAATAAATTTGTGCTCAAAAACTGGCCCCGGGGATATCGGTCCGGTATCCGTGAAAGCGCGGATGACTTATTGCTTCATGCCATTAAGAATTTCCTCTGAGTCATTAGAGTTGAAATTAAAAACTGAACATTCTTGCACGTTTTGTTTGAAACGACTTTCGAAGTAATCAGTAATGAAATCACGACGAGGAAGTTGAATTAAGGTGCTAACACGAGTCAGCCAATCAAATGATAGTACTTTCACTAACTTGTCAGTGTTTGATATTCATTGCAATATATCGAACAGGAAGCGAAAATTATGCGGAACCGCAAACTCGTGCAATAATTTAATTTCATCATTTTTCTCAGCTGGAAAGAAATGAAAAACGTAGGCCTAAAGGTATTCTTTCCCAAGCTTTCAAGACAGATGAGAGCTATTTGATTTTCTAATATCCTTACCCCAAATAGTTGTGTGCATCAAATGTTGGTTATCGACAATTTCAGTTTCGTCGATTTCGCCTTGATTTAATATTATTTGACGAGGGAACAATGTCGACTAAAAGCAAGAGGAAAACTGTATCATTAAATAAATCTATTGCAACTAATATATGTACAAAAATTCTGAGTGAGCATCATCCATCAGATATGAAAGTGATTGGATAACTTTTTCTAAACACAAAGAGCATGTGACAACATATTTACGACAAGTTCTTTGCCTTAATACTGAAAAAAGAAAGACGGTATCTTGGCCAAACCAGAGCCTAAGCTCGCCTAACTGTATAGTATATCACCAAATTTCGCCAAACTGGTTACAACTGACAACGTTTGTTTTCCAAACTAAAGGAAATTTGACAGTGCTTCAACCCCAGGCAGTAGTATTTCTGGTAGTACGTACAAAGCGAATAAGCACGAAAGCAGATGCGTTGTGGCAATATTCAGTTTTTGCAGAAGCTTGTTTGTGAGTCCCTACATACCTTGTCCATTGCTCTGTCGATGCCATATCACTGACAAACTGTAGAAGGTTCTGCGCATGAGCAATTAGGTTATGGCGCTAAAACATTTTTGTACCTTTCAAAACTCGATACGTAGTAAAACATTTTTTAGGTGGCTAGCGGCAATAATTGGGCATTTTTAAGCTCATAAAGTAAAAAAGTTAGCCATTGGTACGTTCAAATTTTATTTTTAGCCCAAAACTTTGGCAAACAAAGCAATACCAAGTGTGTGGCGAGATGGAACAAGCTGACAAAAGCGTCCTTTGCGGTCTTTTGCTTTGGTATTTAAATTTCTTTTCTTTGCACTTATGCGTATCTCATTCTGCCCACACACCATTCTTAAAGAAGAAAATAGAAACAGTTTTTCCAATAAAGGATATATTCGATAAACAGGACAATATTCAATAACAATTAAAAAGTTGCCAGACTGATCGTGCCTAATCTCAATGTGCTCCTTGTAATATTTATATCTTTTTGTGTTTTCTCATTCTTATATGAAACACGTTGACAAAATTGTAGGCACAATAAAACATTTAGTTACCGAAGATAATGAGAGTGAAGTGTTTTGCGCTTGATGTTACAAATGAGGTCTGAAAATCACAGTTTAATAGGCTTAAACATAGACATCGACAAATTTTATTTTTAAAAATACGGATAAAACGTGAGCAAAAAAAGACAATAAAAAGTCAACAACTGATACAGCTTTACGTGTTTGTCGTAAGGTGCCCGTTGATGAACACAGGTCATATTTTGTATGCCCTTCCTAAAGCTTGTAAGAGGTAATGGCTGACGTACGTAGTTCGGGTGGGAGCCCATTCTAAAGAACAACTCCAGAACACCCAAACTACTGTGTTTTATAAGATAATTTATTGGTACTTGGTTTGGGTACTTGAAAAATGTTCTCAGAGGTTTGGGTACTTCAGTTGAAAAATGTTCTCAGAATTTCGGACATTATCATAAAAGTCACGAACTGAGAACATATTCTGTATCAGTACGTTGGTGTTATTTAGTAAATAGAATTCTCTTAGCGTTTAGCCTATCGAATCGTATTCTTCCAAGGGCTGAGAGCTTGTCAGAAAAACCGGACATATGTCCTAAGAAGCAAAGATCCGTTGGCATGTGAAATTTTGCCGAGGTTCACTTTAGCTGGAGCCAAGTTCTATTGTGTTGTCTCTCGCCGTGATGTTTTATATTTATATCATTTTTTTTCGCTATCATGGTCAAAGCTTGAATAAAATGATAACTAATTCAAGAATAAGCAATAAATAGATAAACTGTTAAACCAATCAATCAATTAATCAATTGATGGACACTGACTAAAGTGGGAGAGAGACGGATGGATTGTTAGATAGACAGGTTGATAGATGGACAGATACATAAATAAACAAAAGTAACATAAACAAACAATAAAATAAACAAACAAACACTAATCAGTAGGTAAGTAATAAAACAAACGAATAAAACAAAAATAGGCCTGAGATAACCAGGAAAGTAAATAAACAAATAAATAAATAAATAAATAACAAGCAAAAACAAATTAAATAAATAGTAAACAGATAACAAGCAAATAAACAAATAAAAAATTTGAAAATGCATCATTGAATACATAAACAAAAAATAGGTAACTAAAAATATTTGTGTAAATCAACAAATAGAAGTAAACAAACAAACAAACGAATTAATAATCAAGCAAAATGGTATATAAATAAATAAACAAGCAAACAAACAGACAGACAGACAAATAAATAAATAAATAAACAAATGAACGAATACATAAATAAGAATAAGCAAACAAACAAACACTATTTCAAAAGCAAATAAATAAACGAACATACAGACAAACAAACAAACAAACAAGAAAACGAATGAATAAATAATTATACTAACAAAGAATAAAATAGATAAATAAATAAATAGGTAGGTAGGTAAACAAACAAAAGAAATAAAGAAACATAAGTAGATAAATAAATAAGCAAACAAACAAACAGACAAACAAACAAACAGTAAAGATAATTAAATACAAAATAAAATTTATACAAAACTAATAAACTAATTAACAAATATATGAGTAAATAAATAATTAAACAAACAAATAACCGATGACAAACTGAAAAAATAATAGAAAAGGGAAATAAATACACTTTCGATTGCCACTTCTGCTTCCTCTGATTTGTTCGTCTCAGTGTGAACTGGAAATACGGAAGCGAAAGCAGACACCAAGGAATGAACCAATGATATCGCTCGTTCCCAGGCCCGTAAATAAAATTTTATGGTAGAAAATAGCAAAAACGCAAAACGTTTGCACTTGGAACCCTTTTAAAACGTTTATGAAGCTTGTTCCAACCTAAAATCTGAAGATTTGCTGCAATTAAAATGAAACTTGCAATATCTTTAGGCCAATTAAGGACACATATTCTGATGTGAACTGGATGACATCAACTCTTATAATTTATGCAAAACATATTATGCAAATTAGTTATTCTTTCAATATTTTCATTTCTATTTTAAATAATTTCCTATTGGAGCCTATAATGACATGTTTTTTTATTTATTCCAAGATCATTGGTGGAAATTTGCTAAAATTAAAAACTTTCAGTTATTAATTAAAGTTTTATTTGTTGTCATGGAAAGTAATAAACAAGGCCAACACAGCTTGTTCTAAATGACCAGCTTTTATCTGTAACCATTTTGAAAATCATTGGGGTCAAAATAGTCACCCTCCCTTCCCCCCTCGAAAAAAATGTTTTTCCAAAAGATAACTGATTTTAGGGGGTACGATCCCCTAGCTAGCAAATGTACTAAGAAATAATTAAAAACGCTATTTTGGGGGAGGGTGCGGTGTCTTTCTCCATAAATAAAACCTTGGAGGCTAGGTATGACATACATAAATTATGTGTTCTTATAGCTGATCACGTGACACTGCTCGCCTTATTTCTCTTCAAATTCTGGACTGCAGGATGCTCTTAAGAAGGTGGCAAATTTGCAAAAAAATTGCCATACAGGGCTGAGAAGGCTTAATCCTTGTCAATATGCGAAATGTTTATTGGCACTGTGAGAGCATAAACGTTGGAATTGTGTTGTTGGCTCCAGTTTAGCAAGTTTGCCACGTATCGCCAGGCTGGATTGAACATAAAAAACATGAGAGAAGGAATTTTAAGCACTTGTTCATCCTTTTATCAGGTAATTTCGTGTCCTTGCATGTGCTGTTTTTCACTGAAATTGAAGATATTAGGAAAATTAGGCTTTATTATTTTAGTGCAAATGGCCATTTCTGGTTATTTTGCGGGGTTTCTTTTTCATTTTTTTGGAATGTCACAGCTACTAGCAGCTAGATATTTATCCCAACTTTTTGACCCTATGTGATTTTAAAGGATCTATATAGTTCACCTGAAATGATTTGGTTCTAGAAATTGTACAGCTCGCATGAATGTTGATGGCAAATCAAAATCTGCTTCGGAAACATGTTAGAAGCTTTAACTATGCAATAAACTAAAATGAAACAGGATATGTTGCACTGTTTTCTTTTTCACGAGGAAGATTTTATGAGCAAATCTGCTTCAGAAAGGCCTGATTTAGGGAAATTTAATATTCCTTTTTTTTCTCAGACAAATAACTGAAAGAAACCCCAAACTGCAGTTTATTGTACACAGTAAGTATATTGAAGTATTTTTGCTTAGTTCCTTCATCTTCCCTCAGTCACATGTGACTAATTATTGCTAGCAGTAATGCACTAAAAATCCAATAAAAGTGTACACCAGTTTGTTACCATGGCAACGCGTGATGTCACAAAAGTGTTGAATACATTTTTTTATGCTTATTAGCCATTTGCAACATGAATGTTTAACAACAATTATTTTTCAAAAAATGACCTTCTGGCACCCATTGCACCTTAACTAGGCCTGTCCCGATTGCGCTGGAAAAATCGTCAAAAAGTGCTCAAAATATGGGGAAAAAGTGCTCAAATAGTGCTCAATTTCCGTAAAAAGTGCTTCAAATTTAGAAATAGTGCTCGAAAATTTGCTCGCA